>WWET01007411.1:14398-51823 GCA_011038615.1 Limnodynastes dumerilii
AAAACTGCTAGGCATGCATTCAATGATGCACAGCTGCGCCTCCAATGGATTGAGCACCCCCAATGGCTTGACCACGCCCACAATGGGTTAACAATGCCCCTTTGAGGGCGGCACAATCACACCTATTACACAACAAGGTGGGGGGCGCACCAAGGTGAGATGGGGGTGCCAGTGGGAGGGCTAAATTCTTGCCCCCCAACAAAAAAAAGTTGTGACGCCCCTGTGTAGGGGGCATTTATGTAATATGTATGTGTGTGTATGGGAGTTATCTATAGATGATATTGTTGTAATGTATGTGTGTGTGTGTGTGTGTGTGTGTGTGTGTGTGTTTGTGTATACAACAGTTGTCTATAAGAGATAATTCTGTAATATGTGATTGTAGATGAGGGGGTCTGTAAATGGCTATTCCTGTAATTTTTGTATATTGGGTTTGTCAGTAGGAAATATAAAATTTTTATACTAATTCTACTTTAGATTACACATGTGACTTTCTAAATGTGCTTTTAAATGTCTTATTACATTTCTCCACTAATTACTTATTTGTTGCCTTTTGGCAGAGCATGCAATGATCTTCTGCATTATTCTCTCTTTAAATTTGATTTCCGTACCAAGTTTCAGAGTACTTGTACTTTCATGTGCTTTTAGTTTTGCATAAAAGTCTGAAAATCTGTTGTAAAGGATTGATATTGGCATTCCATTAAGGATGATCCCAAACGATATGCAGAGAAAAGCTACAATCCGTCCCAGAATTGTATCCGGAATTGTATCGCCATATCCAACAGTGGAAATGCTGACCTAAAAAACAGTAATTTAATGTTAATATACAATCTAGCACTTATATTCAGCATTCTGTAAATATTGCACTAATTATCATTCTTACAAATGTCACCTGAATGCCACAAAGTGCTTGTGGGAGTCAGGTGATATTCTGGCAATGCGCATGCATATATCAGATGTTAAGCAATGGATCTCCAGGTATGCAGACCTTTGTTCTGTACATCCGGCGATTTGTGTCGGAGAAACACAGCGATGGCTGGCGATATACAATCAAAGCCAAAACCCCTTAGTAAATCTATCCCTTGGACAGGTGTAAAACATTTATTTACATTTAGATTTTGTGTGCTCTCACCCCTTCACACTATCTAACTAGATATGCTAATCTTGCATGCATTTTATAATAATATTATTATTGCACATACTATGGTGCTAGATACAGACTCCCAATTTTACCCCAAAGTCTGTGCACTTAAATCAGATTATGGTCAAATTTGCATGGCAGTGCATCATGTTCTGATCTATCCCAACTTAAAGGAAAAAGACTGAGCTAAGATCACAGGTCAAGCTCCATTGTTGTTGACTTATAGTATTCTCTCTTAATATATACCTATCCTACTTGTGAAAATTTCTGAAGGTTTAAGTTGGACAGCTTAAAGTAAGCCCTTACTTTTGCAAGTTCTTCATTATATAGCAATAATGATAACAGGTTGTCACAAAAAATTTGCAAAAAATTCTAAATATAAACTGATTACGGTATATGTCAGATTGGCAAAAAAATGAATCATACAGACCTAGAGGTTCATATATATAATAAAACACTATTATGTAGCCTGTTTAAAACACTCTACATAAAAAAAAAATACAAAAAAAAATATTAGGATAAATATTAGAGATGATTCGTTCAGATTACGGTAAATCTTACAGATCCGTATTTGGGGGTTTGTAGTCAAACCGAGGCATGCCTCGGTTCCTCCTGTCTAATTCAAGTTTGAAATAGAGGGAAAATGCCATTTTCAAGGAAATGTCGGATTTTGTGGTTTTGAATTTTGTAAAAAGCACTCCATTGTGATTTGCCAGCCCTTTTTCTCAGTGGAGAGTTGAGAAGAATGTTTCTTATGTGATTTGGATGCAATATAAGGCACTTCTTTGTGGTTTTACAGCCATTTTAGATTGAAGGTTGAGGCGAACATTTGATAACTGTAGCTGTGCTCAGCATAACATATAGAGATAGTGATACGGTGATACTATCCACTTGTGTAGTAGTATTATTGTTGACCTGTTCTTTCATAAATCAACTGCCCTTATTAGGGTTCTCATTTTTTTCACAAGTTGTAAAAATAAAAACAGTCAAATTAATTGCAGCAACTGTGTTGCATGCAAGAAAAATAAAATAAAATAGCAGTTGCACACTGTACATTTATTTTGTATGTTTGGAGGAGGTGGTACTGTGTACAGCGTACATCATCATTCTATTTAATTAGTGTTTCCTAGCCAGTCACTAATACTGTCAAATTACACTGCACATTTATTTTCTGTTTGAGGGAGGTCTTATAGAGCATAGTGTATATTAGATTTTACAAGTCATTTCATCATCATTCTAATAAATTACTGTTTTAAAACAGAATTATTCTTAGCCAGTCACTAATATTGTCATGCAATAATACACATTTATTTTCCTTTGGTTTGGTACTGTGGGGTGTGGGTCAGCTGTCAGAACTGCCCTTTTCCAAAAGAGCCATTTTCTACCAGACAGTTTTGAACTGCCTATGAAATCGACTGCGTATCCTCCGCCGATGAGAAGCAATCAATCATTTACAGGACAAATTCGCAGTGGCAAGTGTTAAGTATTTAATTCACCCTAACCCTTATCCTAATCCTCACCCTAACCCCTTCTCCTCCATTACCTTAACACTCTCCTTCTCCTAACATAGAAGAGGAAAAAGGGGTGCATCGTGGCAAGTGCCAGAAGAGGCCAAAGACCAGCTGCAAGCACCGGAACAACCTCTTCAAGCAAGGTGACAAGCATCTTCAAGCAGCATTTAAAGAAGATCTTCACAAGAAGCTGAAAATCCAAGCAAGTCATCCCAAAACAGATGACTGCTAAACGGTGAGTCGTAACTTTTATTTATTATTTTATTACACATTTTTACTGAGAAATACACTTTAGGGTACATGTTGTAACGGTGGCCACCAGGCACTTCAATATACACAGTAAGGGACATTTTTTAAACAATGTAATCATGGTAAAAAAAATTATGATAGGTCATGTAATTAGGAAATGTTTATTTGGGGTTTTTTATTTTATTTTTAGGGACACTACACATTTGCTTGTAGAATTCTATCATTTATCAGGCTGACGCTTACACTACTATAAGGATAAGCATGGCCACAAACACATGGCCCTGCTTTTCCTTATAGTAGTATATGCATCGGCAGGATAAGTGATAGAAAAATGCTTCTAACGTTTTTGTTGACATGTGTTTTTCTATTAAAGTGTGTGAGGCGCTTTCTAGGAAAGCGCCTCACACAGGAGGCGATTTTTTTAAAAGCCCTCACGGATCGCTCTAGAGACAATTTAGTCAAATCGCCTTTAGTGAATACACCTTGTTGTATAGTTAACATTAGAAAAGTCTGGACTGGGAGGTTATATCGATGTTGGTCGCATTGGTTTGTAAAAAAAACTAAAGTCCCGGGACTTTGTGCGATTCGGCCAACATCGACTTTAGTAAATGAGGCCCTAAGACTCCCCTAACCCTAAGAGTCCCCTTATAAGCTAACATATCCAGTGCGGCAGTGGGTCTGTAGCGGCTGGTCTGCATTGGTCGCTGGATTTTAGAAATAATAAATGGGTAAGTTGCCAAAAAATAAATTTGTCATACTTACCCATTCATTAATAAAATCTTCTAATTAGTGATATTTTTTTATATAAATATAGCCAAAAATGAGCTTTTGACTGTCTATATTTCGGAAATAGCATTTTATTTACAGAGAATAAATCCTGGTACTGTGTATAATGTACATTAGATTGTAAAAGGCATATCATCATCATTATATTTAATCATTGTATAAAAGCAGACTTTTTCCTAGCCAGTCACTAATAGCGTAATGCTAAAATACACATTTGTGTGTGTTGGAGGAGGTGGTACCGTGTATAGTGTACATTAGATTGCGATTGCATTCCCTGGCCAGAAAATCTGATTTGCGAATACTTTTTTGAATACTTACCATTTTCAATTTTTTTTTTTCAGAATGAGTAAGTATGCTGTTTGGCATTCTCCTTCGGAAAAGACCATATACCTCCACCACTCCTCCACTGCCGCTATCGCTGGACCAAGGGACAGGTGAGTAAACTCTCTGTGTGGGGTAAATGTAATACTCCACTACGGGGGCTTGCCCTGGATGCAGCTTGCACAGAGGGAAAATTGGAGGCTGTGGGCTACAGGGCAGTGCAAGGGCTGTTGCTAGGAAACAGCCAGCTGAAGCATGAGGGCTGTTACTAAGCAAACAGCCAGCCAATAGAGGCACGTTTGGTAGCTCGTGAGGTTTCTAGAAAGATCTGGAAAAAAAGTCGATGGAGTTGGCAGTTGGTGAGGTACAGGAAGTTGTGAGGAGAAAGTGGTGAAAGTGCAGTGGCGCCTTCAGCCGGTGTAACTGTGTGTAACTACGCTCACACAGGGGGAGTACACCAGAGCTACGCTGGTCGTACTTACGGCCAGCGGGCCAGCGTAGCTCTGGATCAGGCCGTATATTGACAATTCTTTGTAACTAGTGTGTGGGAGAAGCTGTTTCAATGATTATCGTTTTAACATTGACCATAAGAATTGTGAATCTAGTTATTACTGTAAATCAAAACAAAAACTAACCGCACCAGCCTGTATATAGTTAAATAAAAAAGTAAGGAGGAAAAATAGGTGCTGCCACAATCTCCCCAACAAACATGTGCGCAAAAACAAGGGAATTTGTAACAGTTGTTACAAAAAGATATTCAAGAGATTCAAATCAGCGCACACTATGATACAATTTCAGACAGACCACAATTAGCTTGCTAAAATTCATCATTTTATTGTTAATATCTAAAAAATATAGGAATAGACATGACTAGGTGTCAAAAATAGTTTCCACAATTTACAAAAAATCGGGGATAGTGAAGGGAAAAATGGTACAAAAATAATTGGCCACAAATGCGGGTAAACATACAGCCCATATGCCCAGGAGATATACCGCCTACTATATAGGAAAATAATAAACAGAAGACCCTAACGGAACAACAATCTAACAGCCTCACGGCTGATTTGCAGACGATTTTTTAAAATGTGATTATACAGGTTTGGTTAACAAGGACTGGTCTAAAAACCTCTCCTCCTTGAAAAATGGAGAATGGAGATGGAGAATGGAGATCCTTGAAAAATGGTATGATGAAGCAAACTAAAACTTGGTGGAACCTGGTAATGTACCAAAATTATGTTAATAATAGCGTAACACCAAGGGGGCTACGCCCGAACGTTTTCCCTACCTTTGAGTTATGTACCCAAGCTTTAGTTAAGGACTGGGAAGCCACCCTGACGAAATGTTCTTTGGAACTTTTGAAAATTCTAATTTCACATTATGAAACGGAATTAACACAAGTTAACGCTGATGTAGCCAAGATGTCTGATTCCCTTAAAGAGTTTAATAATTTAGAACCTTTCCAAGTGTTGTTTTCTAAGTATAAGAAGGACATTGAGTCCTTAGATAAAAAGGAAAGGAAATTTATTAGGGACAAAGAGGATTTTAGATTAGGTAAGGTGTACATATGGCGCATGGACAAACCACGAAGGCGGAACAAGCAGGGTAGTACTCCTTCTCACTCTTACTCAGACCTTTAATAGATTCAGTCTTGTAACGAGACTTACATCTCTTTCTTAGAAAATTAGCCTTACATTGTATGTTTAATGCTAGAGATACTGACTCCATTACAAGTACTACTACCTCACAAGATGCATCTCCTCCTATGGATCTTGACTCTCAGGATATTGAGTCTTTGGCAATTCTGGAGGGTCTAAATCAGGAGAGTAACTCTCAAGACCACTACTCTAACCCGGAATTCAGAGGTAAAACTACTTTTTTCCCTGACCTGGAAAAATTTCCAGCACTCTCAGTTTATCGCAAATTGGTCACGAATGATTTCAACAAACTAACGCCTGATGCTTCTAGTAGAAGCCATACTCCCAATCTTACACAAGAGGAGAATTTGGCACTTATAGAGATAAAAAAAATTGAATAATATTGTCATCAAGCCCTCCGACAAGGGGGGCAATATCGTTCTTTGGCCAATAGATATGTACACTAATGAAGTGAAAAGACAACTTAATGATTCTCAGTGCTATAAAAAATTCCTAGGTAACCCTACTGAGCAATTTCTACAATCTTACAACTCCATGATTACTTTGGCTAAAGAGGAGGGAGTCATTAATAAAAAAACACTGGACTTTTTGACAGTTGTTCATCCCAGAACAGCATGTTTTTATTTACTCCCTAAAGTCCATAAAAACTCCAAATGCCCCCCAGGACGGCCGATTGTCTCTGGTAATCAGTCACTCACTGAAAATGCGAGCAAATAAGTTGATGCCCATTTGAGACCATACATCCATTCCTTACCTTCATACATCAGGTTTTTTGAAATCAGGAGTCCATAGTGCCCATGATGATGTTGTTCTAGACCTTCTGTCCTTTGTGTTGAAGAGGAATTATTTCCTCTTCGACAATGTCTATTGTCTATTACCTACAGCAATGTGGCACGGCAATGGGCACAGCATGTGCGCCCACGTATGCGAACCTGTTCTTGGGATGGTGGGAGCAGGATGTCGTCTTTTCAGAGGCCCATGAGGTGTACACAAGATGTATACCCATGTGGCTTTGCTATATCGACGATATCCTGCTCCTGTGGCAAGGTGATCTGGACATTTTGGAGGCTTTCTTTAATTTGTTGAACAACAATGACATTAATTTACTGCTCACCATGAATAAAAGCCTCACACATGTTACCATCTATGTTGATGATCATCGTCAATTGTGCACTGACCTTTATAGAAAAAGTACTGCTACAAACAGCATACTCCTTTGCACAAGTTCACATCACAGGAATGTTACCAATAACATCCCAAGGAACGAGTATATGAGGCTACGACGGAATTGTTCCTCAACTATTAAATTCAAGACTAGAGCCAAAGAATTAGAACAGAGACTCACCAACAGGGGGGTACCCTAACAATCTGCTTATTTCAGCCTATCATGAGGCTCTCAAAACAAAGAGAGAAACTCTAATTTATCCCAAAAGGAAGTCCAATGAAAACAAAAGCACAAAAAGATTCATTACTAATTTTTGTAAAGAGCCTAGTAGGATTCTAAAAATCCTTAACAAACATATTTCAGTTTTGAAATCTGACATTAGACTCTCATCAGCTATTCAGCAATTTATACCTATGTGCTGGTGACGCTTGACTAATCTTCGTGATACTCTTGTTAGAAGTAATTTTTATCTAGACCACAAAGAAAGGATATTCTATCAGGCAGTTTCGCCTGCGGACATGCAAATATATGCTCAAAACAACTAAATTTGAAGATAGATATGGCAAGAAACACTGTATTAGGAAGCTTTTGAATTGCAACTCCAAAGGGGTGGTATATTGCTTGGTCTGTGACTGCCAATTGAATTACTTTGGAAAAACTCACCGGACATCATCACCCTTGACAAAGTCCAGTCCAGTGGCGAAACGCGTGTCGGGTGTACGGAGTCCGATTAAGCGCGCCATCCATCTCCCGCAGTGCACCGGAGTCCCGCGGTTGTCTCGTTCTCCTCTTTGTTTCCCTCCCCCTTTTTCTTTTTCAGCTCCCCCAGGATACGCCGCCACAATCCAGAGGCAGGGTAGGGTAAGAACACCTGCACGGAAGTGTGAAGCACAGCCGTGAGGCTGTTAGATTGTTGTTCCATTAGGGTCTTCTGTTTATTATTTCCCTATGTAGTAGGCAGTGTATCTCCTGGGCATATGGGCTGTATGTTTACCCGCATTTGTGGGCAATTATTTTTGTACCGTTTTTCCCTTCCCTCTCCCCAATTTTTTTGTAAATTGTGGAAACTATTTTTGACACCTAGTCATGTCTATTCCTATATTTTTTAGATATTAACAATAAAATGACAAATTTTTAACAAGCTTATTGTGGTCTGTCTGAAATTGTATCATAGTGTGCGCTGATTTGAATCTCCTATCTTTTTGTAACAACTGTTACAAATTCCCTTGTTTTGCCCTAGTTATTACTATATGATTTGCACCATCTACTTACTTTGAACTGTAAGGTTTTCTATTGTTAGTTTTCTCAAAGATTTTTAAAATCAGTAACAATTTTTATTCACTGTATTAGTTTTTTTTTTTAGTGTATTTTAAAAAAAAGAAAACAAACATAATAGTTGTTGAACAAAAACAAATTCTTTAGTTGAAAAGAAAAAAACAAAAAGGTTACTAACTCTTTATAGAGCTGTTTCACAGCAGCCATTTTGGAGACTTTAAGGGGTGTCTCCTAGGTAAGTTAGCTCTCAATTTATAAACATATATATGAGACCCAACATTGAGACTCTCAATTTTAGAGTTAGGACCACCATATACAGAAAGGCCTTGACGGTGGCTGGTGGCTTATCCCATATTTGATCAAATATGTGTAACGAACATTTCTATGTTTTATTTTACAGATAGAACAGTAGAGTTTGTTACTGGTTTATGGCAGTGTGCTGGGGCTTTTCTTTCCTTTTGTTTCTGTGGCAAGCAGATTAACCCCCTGCCTTTCACGCACCTGTTTAACATATACTTATAAATTGATTGAGCAACTTCCATTCTGTTTTTAACTCTTTATAGTAAAAGAAAAATAAATTATAAAAACTTGCTACTGAGTAGTGCATTACATAGGGAAGGTTAGGGTCAGGCTGCAGGGGAGGGAGGGTTAGGGTCAGGCTGCGTGAGATGGAGTGTTAGTGTCAGACTGCAGAGGAGGGAGACTTAGGGTCAGGCTGCTGGAGATGGTGGGTTAGGATCAGGCTGCAAGTAAGGGAGGGTTAGGGTCAGACTGCCAGGAATTGAGGTTTAGGGTTAGGGTAGTGAGAGGGGAGGGTTAGGGTTAGAATTAAGGTAAGGAGTGGGGGACTATTTTTACTTACTTTTCGGAACACCGAACGCTCGGTGCTCCATGGATCGATTGCATATACAATCGAAATTCCAGTTCACAACTGGCTGGGAGGAAATGGCACTTTTGAAATTGGGCCGTTCTAACCGGAGACCCACACCCATTAGATTCTACAAGATATATCATCATCATTGTATTTAATTACTGTGTAAAAGCAGACTTTTTCCTAGCCATTCACTAATAGTGTCACGCTACACTGTACATTTTCTTTGTGTGTTTGGAGGAGGTGGTGGTCCTGTGTACAATGTACAATAAATTATACAAAGCATATTAACAGTCTGTTTTTGGTGTGGTGAATCTTCAGTTTTGCTCGTAGTGGTCTACGGAACAAGAGCTTCCGCTGGAACTAGAGATTTACGCCAACTCCCGTATTTTGGTTTTGGTTTTGATTCTAAGGACCAGATTTACTAAGCTGCAGGTTTAGAAAAAAAAATTTGGAGATGTTGCCCATAGTAACCAATCAGATTCGAGATCTCACTTTCATATTACCTACTAGTGAATGTTAGCTAGAATTTGATTGGTTGCTATGGGCAACATCTCCACTTTTCCAAACCCACAGCTTAGTAAATCTGGCCCTAAATCATCATTGTGTTTTGGTTTTAACAAATAAAGAAAAAGAAAACCTCCAAGGTTTTGGTTTTGGAACTGTTTATAAATAAATAAAAAAAAAACTAAATTAAAAACTGCTAAAATCATGTAGTTTTTATGGATAACATTAAATTTCAGTCATTTCCAATCAAATAGGACCACCTCACAGCTCACAATATTGAGGTTGGTTGGTACATGCTAGTATATATTGTCTATATACTTTCACACTTTGTTTCTTTTCCAGCAAATAAAATTCTCAAGTTCAATGTTATGCGTTCGTGCCTTCTATACACTCCCCTAGACACACCCCTTGAATACACATACTTTGACCGATTTCCGCTTTTCAAACCCTACCTTAACTTTTGACATCGTAACTGCACTCGTACGTATAGGCAACGCGGACTTACACAGCTAAGCATGCCTATACTGTACAATTTAAATGCAAACCCCCGCCTACATAGCGTAATTTAGGCGTACTTTTGGCTCACGTAAAATTGGCACGCCCCCACGTACGGATTTACGCAACTGATATGTAAATAGCCCATACGCTCAGAGTTACGTTACATTACGTAGCGTATCATCTGTTGTGCACAAAAATTTCAATTTTACGTGTCCGCCAGGCGTAAATCCGCACAGAAGCGTTGTTCTGGATCTGGGCCAATGATAGTATATGTTCTCAAGTGTACAGTACAATATCTAATTGCCCTCAAAAATTAAATGAGGAAATTACCTGCTACCATTTATGATAATGGTCTACCATTGGCGCCAGGGGTTATTTGAAAAATTCAAGGTCGAATAACCATTTCACACATTAACAGTATCACGGCCTGAGGACTGTGGGAACCACTGGTGGGCTGGTCAGGGGGCGGAGTCGGGGTCTCGAAGACGAAGCAGGGTGCTCTTAGGTAGTGTTTGCGCATAGAAGGTGTCAGTGATGTACACTTGGGCTAGACAGCAGGACCACGGACTGGACTCAGGCAGGTAAACGGGTCTGGAGTCAGGCAGGAGTACAGGACCGGATTGCAGACTGGAGTTCAGGACTGGAGTGCAGGACTGGATTGCAGGGCTGGAATGCAGGGCTGGATTGCAGGGCTGGTTTGCAGGGCTGGATTGCAGGGCTGGAATGCAGCCTAGGATTGCAGTCTGGATTGCAGGCTTGGATTGCAGGCTTGGATTGCAGGCTTGGATTGCAGGCTTGGATTGCAGGCTTGGATTGCAGGCTTGGATTGCAGGCTTGGATTGCAGGCTTGGATTGCAGGCTTGGATTGCAGGCTTGGATTGCAGGCTTGGATTGCAGGCTTGGATTGCAGGCTTGGATTGCAGGCTTGGATTGCAGGCTTGGATTGCAGGCTTGGATTGCAGGCTTGGATTGCAGGCTTGGATTGCAGGCTTGGATTGCAGGCTTGGATTGCAGGCTTGGATTGCAGGCTTGGATTGCAGGCTTGGATTGCAGGCTTGGATTGCAGGCTTGGATTGCAGGCTTGGATTGCAGGCTTGGATTGCAGGCTTGGATTGCAGGCTTGGATTGCAGGCTTGGATTGCAGGCTTGGATTGCAGGCTTGGATTGCAGGCTTGGATTGCAGGCTTGGATTGCAGGCTTGGATTGCAGGCTTGGATTGCAGGCTTGGATTGCAGGCTTGGATTGCAGGCTTGGATTGCAGGCTTGGATTGCAGGCTTGGCTGCATGCGTCACATGGCTGCGGCTGCTGTGACCTGATTGGTGGTCAGTGGTCATGTGCCGCGGACTGTCATGGCTGCGCCCATGATACGGAGTTCCCGCCAGACAGGAGCGCTGCACGCCGATGGAGACAGAGGAGCGTGGCCGCGGGTAAGTCCGGCGGCATTTACCGCCAACTGTGACAAACAGAATCTGAACCAAATGAAGACCCAGATGCACAGTTTGTAATAGTGCTGACCCATACTATTCTGGAATGTAGAATTAGAATCAGAATAAGAATCCTGAACTGTTTCTAAAAATTAGAAAAAGATAAGCAAACAATACAAGAAAAATAATTCATTATATGAAGCTGGAAGTACCTAGAACCATGACACTATAATAGATATTAGTAGCCCATACAATTATTATTATTTTTTTAAAGATTAGAAAATATGAGATAACAGTACACCAAGAAAAATAATTCATTATATGAAGCTGGCAGTACCTGGAACCATGGGCTTGATCCAGACCTACGCTCGCATGCGAGCTAACGCTGATCGTAAGCGTAAAAACGGCAGAAAAAAACGCACTGCGCATGTGCATAGTGACAACTTCCAGTCATACCAAAGACCTTTTCGTAGCGGCGATTCTGGCGTCCATATTGTTTGTGTTTTTTCCGACGATGGGGCGTGTTTATAGTACGAAGTTAGTACGAACGCTGGAGTTAAGGAATGTAGGCGGGAGGAGCCATTTAAATTGTACAGTATGGGCATGCTAAGTGTCGTTTATATGCAATGAATGTACGGACGGCCACGGGAACGAACACAAAAGTTAGGGTAGGGTTTTCCGAGCGTATGGATGCTAAACTAGGTACGAGCAAGGGGAGTACCTATTGCCGTGCATCAGTGGTACATTTGGCGATAATACGCTACGCACACCAGCGTAGGTCTGGATCAGACCCCATGACACTAGAATAGATTTTAGTAGTCTATGCAAATAATTTTTTTGAAAAGATTAGAACAATATGAGATAACAGTACACCAAGAAATAGAATTCATTAAATGAAGCTGGAAGTACCTGGAACTTGACATTTATGATGCTTAGCTTCCTATGCTAAGGATCATAAATGTTGTACGGAGTTTTCTCTAGGATCACAGTGTCACGTGTCTGACTCACACGCAGCATTTGTGGACACTTTTAGACTCTCCTCATTAATTCGCTTTAAGAAAGTCTGGGGTCTCCAGAGGAAACGCGTCAGAGGTGAAATACCGGTTCCCAGAATTGAACTTGAGCATCTTGTCTAAGCCAGAGAAAAGAATTAGGCAATTCCACAGCCGGACTATCACCAACAGCGAGAGCCTATTCCTCCACAGTACCAAGCGGAGAATGTGGAGACACTAATTGGGAGCGTGGAGAGCGGGAGTTCTATTTGCACATGGAAGAGATGGAGAATAACATCAAACGGCTTGTCACTACTTCTCCCCACAGTGAACTGCCCGGTCCGCCCGGTCTGATTAGCCGCAGCCGCACGATACTCAGCCCTACACCTTGGATTCTGGTCTAGTGAAAGGACAGTCCCGTCCATCGGGGTAAGACCTAAGAAACTAACCACATATACTGCTTTTCCACCTGCTCTTCTATAAGGTTATTAACCAGAAATCTTTGTGTCATTCCGCAATTTATTATCTTGGAATAGAAACTCTTGCACCTCTGGATACTGACTTTTTGCACATACAACTAAAAGGATTATTACTAAATAATATTGTGATCTGGTGTTCAGTGTGATATATATCACCTATACTACATGAGCAACTTACTCTTAAATATTTTATGTTTAATTATTTTACCTGAAAATATCATTGCTATGTTTTTAGTGATTTCTGCTCTTGGAATAAATTATAAACTTTCTATTTAGTAATGTTTTGGTGCCGTTCTCTATTTTTGACCTATCAAAGTCAACCATCTAATTATTCATAAATTGATAACCCATTGTTTCATATAATTGTTTATTTCAAATTTTTTAACATTTAATTTTAAAACTAACAAAATATTTGTAGCGCTGTTTCCCTTAGCTCCTGATTAATTTGTAAAATTTATGAAGCCACAATTTTTTCTTGGCCCCTACTTTTCTTTTTGGTTATAAATTTGCTAGATTTACAAGTGACAGACACATGGCTGTCAGTGGCGCACCCAGGGGGGGGGTGTTCTGGTTGCCTAGGAACCCACCTCCAAGATTGAAAAATGAAAAAAAATAATTGAAAAATGAACAAAAAAAAATTGTGGAAATGCAAAAGGGGGCCTGGCTTAGCGGGTATCGCGAAAGGGGCCATGTGATCTGGACTGACATGGAGGAAGATGGTCCTGGCCTGTGCTGCATTAGGAAAGCAGGTGGGAATGGTGAATGAGTCACTACAAATACAACAGTATGCACTGACACAGGCTCTGTACATTGTGTAATGTGCTCGTGCTCTACTAATGCATTGTATAATGCTATTACTATTAGATCTGTTCCTTCAATATAAAACTACTATTTTATTGTGTGAAAGAAGTAACTTATAAATCACATATAAAAAAAAATAACAAAACAGGACTTGTTACAGCCAATAACCAAAGCAATTCCTTAATGTAGAGTTTTTAGTATTTTCAAATCTACATTATAAACGTCCTGCTTTCACAGAGAACATTAATGGATGTCTTACATGTCCTGGCAGTCAAATAGTACAACCATATTATCAGTATTGTCATTTTACATATGTTTTATTTTTTAACAGTGCATCATATTAAGTAGCTCTTCACAATTTTACATACATCAACCTCAGGATGAGGAGAAAAGCTTGGGCAGGACGCGGCGGAGCTTATTTGCTGCGTTTTCGGGCTCCAAAACGTTTGCAGCTATGATAATATACCTCACGTGTATTACACGCATTTGAAACCCCCCTTTCAAAATCCTGCGTTTGACACTGGTGTGTTTGGAAATGGCTTTTGCAGTGGGGATTCTAGTGCGTGTGACAACACTACTAGTCCCTGCAACCGCAAATAACAGCCTTGGTCTGACCTTTTCCTTTCCATTATGTGTAGTGTTTGGTATGTTGGTAATGTGACGAGGGGATAACAAGTTTTGGCTTGGGGAGCCAATGTACTATTTTTAGTAGTACTAATTGAAAAAGTACTAGCAGGACTACCAGTTGTAACAATCCTGGAATGCACCTTGAGCTCAGAAACAACACAAAGCTTTAGAACTGTAAGGAACAGGTCCTTTTCAAGGAAAGCAATACTTTCTGTGTCACCTATGGATGGCAGTGATGTAATTTCTGTCAGCCACTATGCAGCATACATCTACACATCTGTGGCCAGATCCAGAGCTACGTTTCCATTACGTTTCAAGACGTAAGCAGGAGTTCTCAACCCTGTCCTCAAGTACCACTAACGGACCATATTTTTCATATCTCCTTGCTGGAGTTGAGCTCATAACTGACAGTTACATTTTAAAAGCTCCACTCATTATATTACTTGTTCTTCAGGGAGACCTACAAAACAAGTCAAAGGTACTTGAGGATGGGATTTAGAACACCTGACATAGCGTAATTACGCTAGCGTATTTACTATGCACTCCCCTAGGTACTCCCCTCGCTCATACGTACTTTGGCCGTTTTACACTTGCCGAACTCTACCTTAACTTTACACAGCGTAAGTACTGACGTACGGAAAGACTACACGTACGTACCTGCCTAAGCACGCCCCTTACTGTATGATTTAAATGCCTCACCCCGCCTCCAAAGCATAATTTCAGGTGTCGTATAGGTTGGCACACCCCTTCGTATGTAGTTACGCAGTTGATACTAGCCTGGTATGTACGTTCAGAGTTATGTGGTGTAACATCTGCCACACACATGCGCAGTGCATACAAAAAAGCGTTTTTACGTCAGTGACTAGCGTTAATATGCTAAAGTGCTTAGTTCTGGATCTACCCCCTGTTGTGTAGACTGGTCCAGTATGATTTTTTAAATTATTATTAAATAAATAAACCAGGAGGACCAATTGATTGATACAGAATTATCATTATTATTTCATGCCAAAAAATGCAAAATCATGCTCTTGGGACACCTGATCCCAAAAGATCAATATATTATTAATGGCACTACATTAGAAACTACTGAGGAGGAAAGGGATCTAGGAGTCATTATTTCATGTGACTTAAAGGTAGCCAAGCAATGCAACAAAGCAGAGATGCAGAGGGTTATACATTAACACAGGCAAAAAAAATTTAACTTAGAGCTTAATAGCGCTCAGGCTGGTGGATGTAAATAAGGTTGTGTGAGTGTGTAAATGTATATGGTTTCTGCAGATGGATAGAGGGTATCTTATAGTGGTAGTGGGATGCTATGGATTTGAGGGGTTGTAGTGGAAAGTATATTATAGTCTAGTCAAATACCCCCGATTGGGGTGAAGGTAGAAACCTACTGTAGTAGAGTCTCTGGTGGTACTGGTGGTGGAGGTTGAAGACTGCAGCGGTGGTGGCAGTATGGCAAATAGAAACAGAAGAAGAGACAGGCAATAACCTGGTGCATTAAAGGGCGACAAAAGACCAAAGATGTGGATGATAGCCAGGGGCGTGCCCCACACCAGAATTTTGAACAGGCCCCCCATGTCCACACTATATATATATATATATATATATATATATATATATATATATATATATATATACACACACACACACACTCTGTCCTCCCGTTATAGAAACAGAAGACAGGCAATAACCTGGTGCATTAAAGGGCGACAAAAGACCAAAGATGTGGATGATAGCCAGGGGCGTGCCCCACACCAGAATTTTGAACAGGCCCCCCATGTCCACACCACACTATTATATATATATATATATATATATATATATATATATATATATATATATATATATATATATATATATATATATATATATATATATATATATATATATATATATATATATATATATATATATATATATATATATATATATATATATATATATATATATATATATATATATATATATATATATATATATATATATATATATATATATATATATATATATATATATATATATATATATATATATATATATATATATAGTGTGGACATGGGGGGCCTGTTCAAAATTCTGGTGTGGGGCACGCCCCTGGCTATCATCCACATCTTTGGTCTTTTGTCGCCCTTTAATGCACCAGGTTATTGCCTGTCTCTTCTTCTGTTTCTATTTGCCATACTGCCACCACCGCTGCAGTCTTCAACCTCCACCACCAGTACCACCAGAGACTCTACTACAGTAGGTTTCTACCTTCACCCCAATCGGGGGTATTTGACTAGACTATAATATACTTTCCACTACAACCCCTCAAATCCATAGCATCCCACTACCACTATAAGATACCCTCTATCCATCTGCAGAAACCAAACACATCTACACGCTCACACAACCTCATTTACATCCACCAGCCTGAGCGCTACTAAGCTCTAAACTTTCTACTGCTATACTACATACTGTGACAGGACACAAAGAAAGTGTTATCTCTCTTGTTTCTGGACACTAATATACACAACAAAACAAAGAACAACCTAAATGGAGAGCAGCATAATAAAAGGAAACAGAATATTTTCCCTCTGACTGGTTGTATAGTTGAACTGAGTGCTAGATCATTCTTTTGGCTTTAAGTTGGACAATCTATTACATTAGTTTCCTATACAATCCTTTCAACGTTGCTTGTGACACTAGTAAGAGGAAACAAACATTTACCTCACTGACTATATCAAGCCTGGTCAGCCTATGGCTCTACAGTTGTTTTAAAATTACAACACCCAGCATGCTTTGTCATTTATCACCTATGTTTATACAGTGAAAGAATGCTGGCAGTCGTAGTTTTACAACACCTGGAGAGCCACAGGCTGGCCAGGCCTGGCCTGTATACATGATTACTGAGTCTTCGCTTGAATCATCTCTATTACACTCTATTGAATATATTCAGTGAACTGAGAAGTGGTCTGATATGGGAGGAAGTCAATGGGGGAAGGTAACATCATGAATTAACCGCTCCAGGTGATGCCGACCGTAGTGACTCCATAAATGCAGGCTGTTCTCCCGATATCCTGGGAGGGCCGACAAATCTCCCGCATGAGAGGCAGGGGGGCCTCTCATAATAGTAATCCATAGTGTTAGGGATTACTGGGCGGGACTTAATGACATGATCTTCGTCATCAAGCCCCGCCCACCACTGGAACACTATGAATTAAGGTAGAAAGGATTTCAAGACACAATTTGCATAAATCATGTAATTTAACCCTGCCCCCGTGCCAGCCTCTAGCTCTTCCCTCTGGGATCTCTCCTTCCCTATAACTTGCTGAATTTTAGAAGAATAAAGCCATGGCATTATCTCATGCAGTCTTCCAGACCACCACTTTCTTTAACAACATCCTCATTTGGAGGTAGATCTGTAACATACCATTTTCAAATGAAAACTGACTTCCTCAAAGCAATCCATGCTTCACAAGATTAATCCTCAAATTCTGGGGTTGCTGCTGTTACTGCTGCGGGTGAAACTTGTCTAAAAGACCGCATATACGCAATCTACGTATCGAAACGATACGCAGATTACGTACAATAGCTACTACGCATGCGCAGTAGCTATTGTTTTTTGAATTACGTCTATGAAAGACGGACGTAGTTCTGGATCCAGCCTAATATTAGAAGTAAAGATTAAAAAATAGTCATCAGATATTAGAATTAATGTCCAATAGGTGGATCCAGAAGTAAGAAGTTCATCAATCTGTTTGCAGAAGTTGGTGATATTCTGACAGTGTGCATGTGCGTGACAGATGTTCCACATCAGGACTCCTATCATAGGTAACTCCATGCAGAGAGAGCGTTACTTAAAATCTGCATGCCTTATCCCCACCAGAGAGACAGGGATAGGCATGCAGATTAAGGTAAGTGGGCGGCGGAAGGAACATTCTCATGGGTCTGCATTTAGACGGATGCAGATCTGTGAAGAGATTTTAGGGCAGGGTTCTGAACATGTGAGTGACCGGAACTCTGCATGTGAGTGAGGAGTGACAGGGAAGTTCACTCACCTATCACGTACGGACTTACTGACCTCCGTGCATACGGAGAATGCACAGAGGTCAGGATCAAGTGTGTGTTTAGCAGCAACCTGAAGCAAAGAGACATATCCTATGCAAACAGATAATTATACTATTGGAACAAAACACAACCAATCAATGAGAGAGGAGAAACAATGCCTTGTTAGTGAGTAGTATATAGCAATTGTTTTAACCTTATGTATAGGTAATGTTAAACAATTGTCATCAGATATCAGGATTAACATTCAAGGACTGTATTCAGACTAAAGAGTGCTCTAAGAACGCACGGAATAGCAAAAGTCCGCACTTATGTGGCAGGTGCACTCCCATGACACTCCCCTCTGACGGACGTAATTTAGCTGATTTCTGCGTGCTATAGCCCTGCCTTAAATTCTTGGTGCGTATCGTTGTGCGGATGTAGTTAATGTACGTGTGGAATTGAAGTCTCTGCTGATCGGGACAAACAAGACAACGGGCGGGACAGCGGGACAGTGCACCGAAATCGGGACTGTCCCACGGAAATCGGGACAGATGGGAGGTACGTGAGTAAGTTGGGGTTGGGTGAGATGGGTGATATGTAAGCTCAGCTGCCTGCGGGCCCCTAAGCCGCCGGGCCCCGCAGCAGCTGAACCCTTTGAACCCCCTGTAGTTACGCCCTTGATGATAGCACTCACCCTTGCTGCGTCTTGAGTCAATGCGTGTCAGGGTAGTGTGTTATTTCAGCTTGCATCTGGTATGGCGTCCGTTCTGCTTATCCTTTGGGCAGATGCGTGTCTTGTGGCTCTGCAGTGTATCAGGATCTTTGCTGGGGAGCGTGGATCTGACGTCCGCCTTGATGGAGTTCCGGGTCCCGGACTGATGACATCGGTCTGAGTCTCCTGGCGCCTCTCGCGGTGTCAGCCGGGCTGTCTGTGTGGACGTCAGGCGTCCAGCGTCTCCAGCTAGAGGGTGCTGTAGCCGTAATCTGGCGCCGTTGATGACTTGGAGGCCCGACGTATGTGCGGAAGTGGTGGCAATTAAGATATTGCCACCACCAAGGGACATTGAACCAGTTATATACTGTCATATACTTTTAGTCTCCAATAAAATAGTTTTATGCAACATTGCATTGTTTGGCCAGCTTCTGTAACTTCATTGCCACCACAAACAATCCACAAAGGTAATAACAAAGGGAAGCTAGGGAAGGCAAGGGCCTGAGGAACACTAAGGAATAAAGAGGATACGAGGGCACTCAGTTATCAATGAAATAGAAGCAAGGCAATGAAGCAAGGAGATCAAGAGACAGAAAAAGAGCAGGCAAGACAGACAAGCTGGAGCTATAACCGGCATGGAAGACAGGGCAGCTTTGCGCTGAAATAGAGGCTCCTGAATCCCCATAGGCTGGTGAGGAAATGGGAAGGATCTGATTAGAGTTGTCCTGGCAACGGCCAGGACGCAGGGGAACGTGGAAGCACGCTGAAGAACACAGGAGAGGACGGCCTGCCTTGCGCTGTAGCGCATGGCTAATTTGCATACCGTCACGCCCCCGTGACGGTATGCGAAGGAAGATGGCAGACGCGACAACGGAGACGGACCATGCGGCAGGAGAGCGGGCAGACGGCGCAAGAAACGGGGTAAGTAAACCAGAGCATAAGAGAGGGAGCCCAGAGCAGCGTAGGCCTGCCGTACTAACGGCATGTAACACCATGAGCGGTGCATCCCTGTCAGGAGAAACACCGGGAGTCAATGAGGAGGATGAGCAGCCAGGCACAAGTCAGCCAACACCCGGTGAGTCCCTGTCTACCTGCTCCGCGGTTATGTCACTTTCTTCAGATGTGTTGGGGCGCTCCACACATAACTTGGGGAAGGCTATTGACAAACACCTGAGCACATTGGCCCACAATCAGAGATAGCGGCGGTCCCTACTGTTGCGTATCGCAGCAGGGTGCATTGTGATTATACAGGAGTGTTAAATGATATAGTAGGTAAAGAGATACACCTTGGGCATATGAGCGGCCCATTTGCATCACCCCCGATTCCCAATTTAATATTGTCCCCTATTGGCGTGGTGCCCAAAAAAGCACCCGGAAAGTTCAGGCTTACCCAACACATGTCGTAACCACAGGGTGCATCTGTGAATGACGTAATCCCAGGTACGTGTGCAAGGTAGTCTACCAATCATTCGAATCAGCCGTGAAGTTGGTTAAGGGTGCCAGAGTGGTGCCCTTATGGCTAAAATTGACATGGAATCGGCGTGTCGTCTCCTTCCCCTTCATCCGTCATCATTCTGATATATGGGTTTTAGGATTCAAGGCGCTTTCTACATTGACAAATGCTTGCCCATGGGATGCTCAGTGTCTTGTGCTTATTTCAAGGCATTTAGTAGCTTTCTTCATTGATGCATTGTGGGTAGATCAGGTAATCCCGGGGTTGCACACTACCTGGATGATTTTCTAAGTGCCAGCATTTGCTATGGGGTTTCCATCGTGCACGATAAAACGGATGGCCCGACAACTAGGCTGCCATATCTTGGGTTTAAGATAGACACGGTTGCCGGCCTCTACCGTCTCCCAGATGAAAAAGTGGAACATCTTCATGAGTTGATTAGACAGGCACTGGGTGCCAGGAGGCTCACTCTTGCCAAAATACGGAGCATGCAGGGTTTTGCATGCAGGGTGATCCCAATCTGCAAAGTTTTTTGCCACAGGCTAGATCGTGCAACAGCGGGAGCTTGGAGTGTGGGACTCCTTCTTGGTAGGCTTCAATGGGATCCGCATTTGGGCTGCCTTAGCCGTATACATTTTGGAATTTCAGCTTCTGACAGATGCAGGTGGGGGAGCAGGCTTTGGGCGTACTTTCAGGAATCATGGTGTGCGTGGGTGTGGCCAGATTCCTGGCACTGGAATGGTTTGACAAAGAATTTAGTGTTAAATACAAACATATATAGATAGAGAGAGACCATAGCGCTGATGCTTATCCTATCTATCAATCACTGACACTAAATGCAGTGATTCACCACACTATACAATATGTATGAGAGCCTAAAATGAAATGTACTGAAACCCACAAAAAATTGTTATGTGCTGAAACCCACAAAAAATTGTTATCCCCTCCACCTACTCCTGATATTTACATGCAATCCCTTCGTATGCAAATAAATATGACCTGGAAGATCACACCAATTTAAGGTAAGTACATCGCTCACACGGAGGTGAGTCCAATTATTGTATCTGAGAGTCCCCAATATAAGTGAATTAATTATTTTTCGGGTTAATGCAGTCTCTGTAAATCAACTTCCTCAATCAAACATAAGGATAATACAGTACCAAATTGTTGCTCCTACTTGGATGAAAACCGGGCAGTAAACAGTTCCTACAGATTCAACGTACTTCTTTCTTTCAGATTCAGTTGTTTTTTTTCTCTTTCCTCAGGGATACTAGAAAAAAGAAACTATCATAGCGCAATCTGTTGGCACTGTGGAATTCCTCTCCTAATCATTTATGCTCACTGTAGACTTCTCTTGTTAGTGTTCTTATCATAGGGTCTTTGCCATCCGTTCACTGCTGCTGTCCCTGGAACGTCTCTTATATCTAGGCAGAAAAGATTCTCATCGCATAGTTGTTATTCCAACAGTGGAGCATAAATGCCCAATATGCTTACCACACGGGTGTCTTGTTAGGAAGGCTTATCACAGGGTCTTTATCTCTCAATGCTCCACTATTGCAGCTCCCTGGGTCTCCAATATAATTAATAATCCTCCATAGTTATGTGGTTATGTGGATTCTCCCAAAATGTGATAATGTGATAATGTTACTCCAGGAGTCAAAGGGTCAGAGTGCTATCCGTATGATCACAAATAACTTTTTATTCCATCATATAAAAAATCCACAGAAAAATCATTAAAAACTTTTAAAACAATATAAAATAAAATATGATTAGGATGAGCTTGAAAAGACAACAAATAACCCACGTTGCAGGTACAGCACACCGGGAATCCTTCCCTCAAGATCTAATATCCCACTAAATATGTATGTGAACAAATGTCTAGGGCCCTAAACCAATTCGCATAACGGGGAAAGAGAAGGGAACCAGTGAACTATCCTGAAAAAATACCACCACTGCCCCAACCAACGCGTTTCAAGCTTCTAGAGCTCTTTATCAAGGTAAACTTGATAAAGAGCTCACCAGGTGCAGGAGCACGAAGGGCTTTTCTCCTCTCGATGCCTGTGGCACCAAGTAATTCCCCATAGTCAATATAGAAAAGACCCAAGTTATTTGGAGGTTTTCACTTTCGCCCATGAACGTTGGCATCCCCATGGTTAAATCTTCAGTTAGGTTGTATTCTTTTGTATTTTATGCTGTATGCTAATTGTCAATTTACTTACAATCATATTTTTCTTTTTCCCTCTTCCTTTCCAGTGGTGGTCCCACGGAGGCAGGTAATTGTATAATCAAGCATTCTTTTGTTTACTGGGCTGGCTGATACGCAGTGTCTGTTGGTTTGTCATCTTATGATAACATAGATATTGTTTGAAAAGGCATGAGGGGTTTATTGTGACCGGCTTTACTAGAATGATTAGCCCACGACATGCTGTTTAACAGGCTCCCGGATATTGTGGTATTGCATTGAGCTGGTAATGATTCCGGCAGTTGAGCTTTAATTAAGGAACATCTCCATTTCCATTTCATTTGGTGGCCTGGCATAACATGACTATGGTCTGATATAATCCCCTGTCACGTCTGGCGGTATTTTAACGATAGCATGACTATGGATAGGGTGCGCATAAAGGTGAATAGATCAGTAAAAGTTTTTCTGTTGCAACATAGTGGCTTAGTTATACATCATTCAGCCTTTTGCTTTGATTTAATTCACTTGTACTAGCGACAGGGGGTGCATCTGTCAGATGAGGGCAAGCGCTTGTTTTTAGAAGACATTTTCTCAGTTCTTAGGTCAATTTAGGGTGAGTTAATGGCGGCGATGAGCTGGTCAGAGGGCCCAGCTTGGGTTTAAAGCAGGTTGTTTGTATCTATTGTTATTGTTTATGGCACTTTTGGTGGTGTGATTAGTAGTTACAAGAGGTAACTTCTTTGATGTGGATATATTAGGTGGTGTTTGCCCGAGGTTGTAGACATGTCTAGATGGGCGGTCTCACGTAGCACTTAAATGAAATGTTGTGCCAAAGGCTGGTGGTAGCGCTTTTTTGTTATGGTTGGTTTTTAATTATTTGTTCTAATTTAATCACTGTTGTTATATGACAATTGTTATTCAATATTTAATGTTGTGATACCTACTTTCTTTGGTCCCCATCAAAAAATTTGTTTCATTAAAATTTCAGAAACATTAGGATCATTTATAGTTTTTAGTTACCAATTTACTTAGTTACATTATTAAAACTTTATTAGTTCCCAAGAAATTGTTGTCTGTGTTTTCTTCATCGCGTAACTTTGGTGGTTAAAAGAGGTGATTAAAGGAGGTGAGGTCACACACATTACACATGGGATGTTTAATGAAAAAGGCAAGTCAGATGTTTGGTTGCATAGGGAGAGTAATTAGTAGCAGAAAGAGAGAAGTACTGATGCCCCTTTACAGATCGTTGGTGCGACCTCACCTACAGTACTTTGTTCAGTTCTGGAGGCCCAATCTCCAGAAAGACATAAATACATTAGAGACTGTGCACAGTAAAACAGTTTAAACATGCTTGGGATAACTATATGGATATCCTAAATCTCAAACTATATTGAGGGTAAATAGAGTCTACAGTCAGTATAGTTTTAAATAAACAACTAGGCAGACTGGATGGGCCATGTGTCTCTTATCTGCTGTTACCTTTTATGTTTCCATGTTTAATACGTTTAATACACATGCGCAAGTAAATGGGACATCAGGATGGGAAATAAATGATTTCCCACACTGACCAAAGGTATAACTATGCACCAATGACAGTAGAACTGCTAGCATGACATTAGTTGCGAAGTACCAAAAGGGCTTTTTGTTTTGCCAAGACTTAGCGGATCCGCTAAAACTCTGAATCCAGTCCAAAGTTTGTATTATAAATTCACTTCAGGAAATTAGATTGTCATTGAAATCTTAGCTGGACTGGACTGGACTTGATATAGTTGAAACCTGCTATCATATCCCCGCCTCTCCCTTCTCTGCTCCAAGCTATAAATATTTAGTTCCTCTAGCCTTTCTTGGTATGTTTTATGACACAGGCCATGTACTATTTTAGTTGCTCTTCTTTGCTCAGTCTCTAATGTATTTATGTCTTTCTAGAGATTTGGGCCTCCAGAACTGAATAAAGTATTGTAGGTGAGGTCGCACCAACGATCTGTAAAGGGGCATCAGTACTTCTCTTTTTCTGCTACTAATTCCTCTCCCTATGCAACCAAGCTTCTGATTTGCCTTTCTCATTGCTTTGTTACATTGTTGGCTACCTTTAAATCACATGAAATAATGACTCTTAGATCCCTTTCTGCTTCAGTAGTTTCTAATGTAGTTCCATTAATGATATATTGAGCTTTTGAGTTTTTGTGCCCCAAGTGCATGATTTTGAAGTTTCTATACTCTTGACCATTCCTCCAACCTACCTAGATCATCATTCATTTTCTGTACCCCTTCTGGCGTGTCTACCTTGTTACATATCTTTGTGTCATCTGTAAAAAGGCATATTTTCCCCTCAATACCCTAGGAAATATCACCTATAAAGATATTAAATAGCACTGATCCAAGTACAGCACCCTGGGGTACTCCACTGGTTACCTTACCATCCCCAGAAGGGATTCCATTTACTACATCCTTCTGTTGTCTATCCTGTTAGCATAATCGTATCCATGCAACTACCTTTAAGTCCAATCCCATAGTTTCCAGCTTATTTAACAGTCTGCGATGTGGCACAGTGTCAAAAACCTTACTAAAATATAGATAAGCTATGTCTACAGCTCCCCTTTATCTAATATTTTAGTGACCCAGTCAAAAAATTAAATAAGATTTGTTTTACATGTTCTTCCCCCAGTGAATCCATGCTGCTTGGGATCCTGTAAATTACTAGATTTAAGATACTGTACAATTTGTTCCTTTAACAGTGTTTGCATTAATTTCCCTTACTACTGATGTTAGACTCACAGGTTGGTAGTTTGCCACTTCTTCCCTACTGCCACTTTTATGCAGAGGGACTACATTTGCTATTTTTCTGTATTTTGGAAGCACCCCAGTTATTAGTGACTGATTGAATAATTTATTTAATAATTTTGCCAGCACCTCTCTAGCTCTTTTAGTATCCTAGGATGTATCCCATCTGGCCCCATTAATTTGTCCACTTTCAGCTTTGAAAGGTCTTTTAATACCTGCTCCTCTGTGAAAGCAGTAGTAATAGTCTTCCAATTTAAAAGTGATCCCTACCCCTCTCTTTCTTTTGTAAATATTGTAAAAACAGAATGGAAGTTGCTCAATCAACCCATAGGTACATGTTAAACAGGTGCGTGAAAGGCAGGGGTTAATCTGCTTGCCACAGAAAAAAAGGAAAAAATAGCCCCAGCACACTGCCATAAACCAGTAACAAACTCTACTGTTCTATCTGTAAAATAAAACACAGAAATGTTCGTTACACATATTTGATCAAATATGGGATAAACCACCAGCCACCGTCAAGGCCTTTCTGTATATGGTGGTCCTAACTCTAAAATTGAGAGTCCCAATGTTGGGTCCCATATATATGTTTATAAATTGAGAGCCAACTTACCTAGGAGACACCCCTTAAAGTCTCCAAAATGGCTGCTGTGGATCAGCTCTCCCTGTCAGCAACTGATCCCAGACATGCCCACAAACAGAATAAAAACAGAATGGAAGTTGCTCAATCAATTTATAAGTATATGTTAAACAGGTGCGTGAAAGGCAGGGGTTAATCTGCTTGCCACAGAAACAAAAGGAAATAAAATCCCCAGCACACTGCCATAAACCAGTAACAAACTCTACTGTTCTATCTGTAAAATAAAACACAGAAATGTTCGTTACACATATTTGATCAAATATGGGATAAGCCACCAGCCACCGTCAAGGCCTTTCTGTATATGGTGGTCCTAACTCTAAAATTGAGAGTCACAATGTTGGGTCCCATATATATGTTTATAAATTGAGAGCCAACTTACCTAGGAGACACCCCTTAAAGTCTCCAAAATGGCCGCTGTGAAACAGCTCTCCCTCTCAGCAACTGCTCCCAGACATGCCCACAAAAATATTAAACAGAACTACTTGTTAAGATGATCTGTCAAAGCCCTTCATCCTCATCAACACTCCCACTCTCAGGTCCTACTGTAGCCTCTTTAGTTTTTCGCCTTTCATTTATATACCGAAAAAAGCTTTTGTTCCTTATTCGTGCTAAGAGGGCCAATTTTCCTCAGTTTGAACCTTTGCTGCCCTGATGACCTTTTTAGCCTCCTTCTGCTCTGCAAAATACTCTTCCCTATCACCATTATTTTGAGTTTTCCTATAATACCGAAAGGCCATCATTTTTGTTTTCACTATAGTTAGTATCTCTTTTGTAAACCACATTGGCTTTCTTTTTCTGGGGTTTTTCCTAACCTTTCTTATACAAAGGTCTGTTGCTGTTAATTATGCATTTTTTTTTTCATTTCCCTACTGCTCCTGTACTCCTTTCATGTGCCTCAACTCTGCCAGAGAATAACTTCCCCATTTCCACAAAATCCGTCTTCCTAATATCTAGCACCCTTGTCTTTGTGTGGCACGTGTCTCTTTCAGTTATTATACAAAACCATACTGCTTGATGACTGGATCTTAGGTTCTCACCCACACTTATTTCGAAGATTATGGGCTGGATCCAGACCTTGTTAAGTGCATGAACTTAGTTACTCAAGGGCTAAACCATGTTCATTTCAGGGGTCATATTTCATCTGTTTCAAACAGTATTAGAGTTGAGAGGTGATGTTTCCTAGCCCAAGTCTAAATAACAGTGTGATAGTAATATCACTCCAGTACAAAGAATAATCCTCTGAGTTTCTATGGTTACCCACAGTGCCTCAGTTTTTTTTCCAATACTCCCTATTAAAGTTTAATTTAACCCTCCCTTCATATAGATTAATATGCCTCCTCCATTTTTTCCTACTCTATTCTTCCTAAATAAATTATATCCTCGTACAGCTAGGTCCCAGTCATGATTTTCATTGCATCAGGATTCCATGATTCCCACAATATCAAGATTATCCATTGCCATTATTGCAATTAGTTTAGGGATTTTATTTCCTAAACTCCTAGCCTTTGCGCACATTGCTCTGATAGGTTGCATTATGAATCTCCTATTCCTCCATTTATTATTATTGGTGGATATGTTTATATTGCTATTGCCTTTCCCTTAGTTGCTGTGGCTATGCTATCTGTCATTCTTGACTGAACACACAATACTCCTTGATTGGGGGAGCAGCTATTTTAATTATTTGTGTCAATGCCCCCCTCTCCTAGTTTACATTTTTTCTAATAAAGCATTCAAACTGCTCATTTAGAATATCTGATCCCACAGATGACGGATGCAAGCCATTCCTTTTATACAGGTTTCTGTTTTGCCAGATGGCATGGCTATTTTTTATGAACCCAAATCCTTCCTCATGGCACCACTTCCTAAGCCACAGATTAAGTCACTAATGTGCATTATTCTACCTTCTGCAAATCTGTGTACTGGAAGCACTTCAGAAAATGTAACAGTATTTGCCACCTGCTTAAGAGCAGTTCCCAACTTTCTAAATTCATCTTTAACAGTCACAACTCCAGCATTGGGCAAGTCGTTTGTCCCAAGGTGGATAATGACATCAACCTCCCTTTTCTTGGTCACTGTCTTTATTTAAAATGCGCTTTTTAACCCATGGATCTGTAGCTCCAGGCAAGCACTTCACCTTATTTCTAATTTCAGAACCACTTTCCAGCTTGATACTCCTAACAATAGAATACCCCACAAGAAGTGCAGCCCTTTTCAGGAATTCCCATTTTCCACCATCAGGTTTCCTCAACACCTTATGTTCTACATTACCTGTTTTATTGCACTCCTGTCCTCCTGAGTTGTGCAAGGGCACAGCTTGTGCAATGTGGCCTTGTGCAACTGTAACCTTCTTACCAGCATTCTTCACCATAGTCCACCTAGTACGTCTCCTGGGAACTCTCTGAGGCAATGGTGGCATCAAAGATACAGACATTCTGCATATCTCACCATGCATTCTAGCTATCTCATCCCGTAAAAAAGAAATTTTCTGACAATCTGGACAACACCTGAGTTTCCAAATAGTTTCACGCAAAACAAAAGCATCACAGCCACTGCAATGCTCAAGACCAGACATTGTAGAAGCAAACTTCACTATAAAAACAAATCACACAGATAATTTAAATGGGCCCACATCCAGCTCTAATCAAGTTCATACTCCAGTAACAACTCCAGTAAACCAGCCATTACAGTATACAAGTACAGCACACAGGATGGCCTTATCAATTATCATTACCTAAACAAGTAGCACAGCTGATTAATTAGCTACCAAAAAAATTAAATAACAAACAACCATTACTTTTAATCCTCACATAGAGAAAGAATAAAAAATAAGAAAGGCATTAAACAACAATATGCAACAGTGTTAATCTAAACATGCAGAAAATATAAACACACAATGCTAAATAGCATTCTGGGAATATTACAACCACACAGGTTATATGCACAATTCTTGACCCGATCAGATGAGGTTACACATGGAAAAAAATAAATGGTGTTAAAATTTCCAGTCACAACTCCATTTCTACCCCTCTATGTTTCCTGCCATCTATTTCTGCCCCTGTATACCACCATTCATTCCATTTTGCTAATGTATGCAGACATGCATCCAGCTGTCCTAGGAGCCTCTGTATGGGTGCTTCCATATTGTGTGACCCTGTATGCACACAGTCATCTTTTTTGCCCCTGTATATGCCCAGTCATCCTGTGTATCCTTGTGTGTGTCCAACCATCTTGTGTTTTCCTGTTTTCTTGTGTCCTCCAACTTTTTTCTTTAATAACCTCTTATCTTTAATTACTTTTGCTGTCTCCTCTCTTTTCCTTCTCCTCACTCCTTGCATGCTTTTTTTCAGTGTGGATGACACTGACATTATCTCAGATCATGGCAGTTACACACTAATAGAAGCTACAACTGTGCAAGGCATAGGTTCAGTGCCTGGACTACTAAATTATTTAACAGTGGTAAACCAGACACTGCTGCCCGTATTCAGAGTACCAGACGTATAGCATATACGTCCGGTGTCTGAAACCGCATTTACGCAATCTATGTAAGAAAAAGACACATAGATTACGTTAAAAAATTACTACGCATGCGCAGTGGTAAAAATCGCTAAACAACGGACGTATATGTTAAACTTCTGGTACTCTGAATACGGGCCTGTATCTTTTTGATTTCTGATTTTTGCTCTCAGTTAGGGTACTCACCTATCTCTTGGCACAACATGCAACTACATTATTTGAATGCTGCAGAGTGCCCTTGGCCAATTTATTCAGCAGCCACAATTAACCTACCAGCATGTTTTTGGAGTGTGGGAGAAAACCCATGCCGACATGGGGAGAACATACAAACTCCACGCAGATAAGGCCTATTCCATCAAACTCATGACCTTAGCACTGTGAGACACAAGTGCTACTCACTGAGCCACCGTGCTGCGCATATTAAGTATTAAGATTATGAAGGACTGAGATAGTTTTATTCTATAAACTATTTTTACACTATTTTTAAATCTTCACAAATGCAATTTTAGAGACAGTCAATGAAATCTTATCCAGATTTTTACTAAATATCATTTTCCCTTTGCAACAAATTCCAGCACATTATAAGCTGCAACTGACAGTTTCCCAAACTCATTTACATTTTTAAGTTTTTTGGCTAACAATGTCCACTTAATAATAACATATTAATACTTTTGCATAAATATTAACTAGCTCTAGTGAAATTCCCTGAATCTAGAAGTTGCAGGTGTATTGCTAATTGCTCCTCTGTTGCTGCAATGCAACTTATCCTATATAACTAATACAGGTGTGGTTTGCTGTATCTTGCTGTTCAAACTTTCCTCCTAAACCTAACTATGCCCTTCCCGCATCCTTACCTTTACCCTCCCCAAGCCCTAACTCTAATCTTCATTTTCCTGTAGCCTTTCCTGCAGCTTGTCGATATAGGAACACTCGACATGGTACCCGTTGTATAGAAAAAATTATTGTTTATGAAACAACTGTCAGCACTGATACAGCTGACACTAAGCTGTCGGCTGTATCATTTCAAAATAGCATTTGCTGTATTGGCAACCGCAACTCATTAATACTACAGTATGCTGTATCAGATATATTGCATATTCAATTAACAGATAACAGTTAAAGGTTTAATGTATTTGACTTTCCCAAGACACTAAAGCGAAAGGTCAGCTTTTGTTTATGGTATCATGAAGTGAAGAAAATGTACAATATATAAATTACATTCCTAAAAAATATGTTCATTACATTTTAAATATCTCAATAAAGGATCAGTTACATGCTAGTATATTATTTTGTACTATAATTTTCAATAATCATTGTTATTGGATAGTGTATATTAGAATTATAAAGCTAGAAGTAGGGGGAAAAATATGTTACTATGTTAATGGCAAATTATTATTAATGAAAAATAAATCTTACCGCTGCCCACCACCAAGCATCTGGAATGCTGGGAAACTTAGTCCCAGGTATATCATGTTCGACAGAATACATAAGAGCAGAGAATGTAAATACGCCCAATGTAATAAACAAGAACAAACAACAAACTTGTTGGTAGCATTGACGAATAGTGAAACCAAAAGCTCTCAGGCCAATGGAATGACGAGCCAATTTTAGTATTCGAAATATTCGCATAAGACGGACAATTTTGAGCACTTTTCCAAATTGACCAACTCTTTCCATTTTTTCAATGTCATCAGGTTGCAGGTGCATGTATACTTCTTCTGAAAAGCCCTCAAATATAAGCTGAATATAAAATGGTAATATGGCAATCAGGTCAACAATGTTTAACAGTGTTTTTAGAAAACGTTTGATGTCCGAAGTTGAAAATAAACGCATGGCATATTCTGTTGTAAAAAAAATAATACAGATAATTTCAACATGGTCCATGTAGGATTTACCATAAACATTTATATGCTTAAGTTCTGAAACTGTATTTAGACACATCGTTACAACTGAAATCAGCACAAAAAAGCTGGATAATATGGCTATAATTTTCGCAGGAATGGAGGAATATGGGTTTTCTACTAAATTCCATATTTTTTTTCGCAGTTCACCAAGCCATTTGCCTTCAAGTTGCTTCTCATGGTCATGACGTTCAACTTCAGCTTGGAGTTCTCTCTGTATCTTAATATGCTCTTTCAGTTCATCTTGATGCTCTTCAAAAAGACTTCTGCAACACTTATGCATGTAGTTTAGATGAATGCCCCAGTATTCTATTTCTTCAATGAAGTTAATTGGGCACAGCTCATCCATCACCCAAAGTATACCACTGCAATAAAAATGGAATATGTAGCAGAAAACAGTAGGATCCCGATCAAAGAAATATTCATTTGTCTGCACTGAAAAGTCATCACAGAGATCAAGTCTCTTTATTAGATCAGAACAAGTTGCCATTTTTCCAAGCCTAGTAACAGGGTACTTTGCTGCTACTAAGCAGTCCATCTGGAATATTTTACCTCCAACATTGAGGTTGAAGAATAAAGGATTACATTTTCTTGTTGAGTTGTTGATTTTTTGGTGAGCTCTTCTTTCTGAAAAAGTAACATGATAATTACTTTTGTATATTTCCATTATATTGTGAGTGTGCTCTCCAAATTTTAAGCTGCTACAATGCTTTTTTCTTCTGATACATGCTTCCGTCATGACTAAAACTATTATTATGGCCTTTATATTGGCAAATATGTCAATATACAGCAGAATGACTACAAGAAAAGTTCTCCTCCTTGTAAATATGCTGTTCTTTTCACAATCAGCTGCCTTGGATTAATACTTTTATCCTTTTCTGGGATAAGAGGGGATAAAAGGGATGATTTAGTAATGACTGCTGCTGTGGCTAAAAACAGCTTTTCTTTAAACTCTGTAATAAGATTGTCTATACCACATGTGTACAGAACGAACAGAATGAGGGGATGACTTATTTTAACCTTATAATTGCCAGTTAGGAGAAAATCCAGCTACAGGGAGCCCATTTGCACCTGGACAGCCTGTGATTTAAGAGATGATTGTCTCCTGGTAAGAAAAGAAAACAGAAATTTTTTATTTCATATATTTTTTTTCTGACAAGTTTTATTTCATAATTATAATGTTTAATGTTGTAAAATATAATTTTTGGTGTTTCTGCAGAATCATATAAATCAATGTAAAATATCTCATAATCTGCATAATCTAAAATTTTTAACCTCTAATTATTGTTAATATATGATGCATGAAGTACTTCACTAATGTACATAATGTAAATAATATAGATTTTTTTTTTTAACATAATTGATTCTCTTATAAATATACATATATTCCAAATGATGGGCCAGATCCTGAGCTATGTACGCTAGCGTAGTTACGTTTGTCGGTGACGTAAAAACACTGTTTTGTATGTACTGTGCATGCGCGGCAGATGTTACGCCACGTAACTCTAAACGAATGTACTGGCCTAAGATCAACAGTGTAGCTATGAACAAAGGGGCGTGACAGCCATACGACACACGTAATTACGCTTCGGAGGTGGTGTGAGGCATTTAAATCGTACTGTATGGGCATGCTTAGGCACTTACGTACGCGAAGCCCGGGTGTGGGTCCCCGCTTAGAACGGCCCTATTTCGATAGTTTCGAACTGGCTGTGATTTCGATTGCATATGCCTCGATGAGGCATAGCAATCGATCCATGGAGTACCAAGCTTTCGGTGCTCTGAAAGGTAAGAGAAAATAGAACCCCAACAATTCCACTAATTCTAACCCTAACCTGTCCCTCTCATTACCCTAACCTTAACCATCCCTTCCCTACAGCCTGACTAACCCTCCCTTCCCTGCAGCCTGACCCTAACCCTCCAACTCCCGCAGCCTGACCCTAATTCTCCCTTCCCTGCGGCCTGACCCTAACTCTCCCTTCCCCGCACAGAGAAGCTGAGTTTTTACAAAGAAGCAAGTACTCCTACAAAAGTAGCTTACTGTGTGCCTAATAGAGAGTGATTTAATTACCACAATCACTGATTTGAATTTGATTTTTTTTTTATGAAGCAAGGTGCCCAAATACACTGCAGAAGGTATGCCTTACAAAAGGAGCTTCCAGCGTGCCTAATAGAAAGTGATTTAATGGCCACAATCACGATTTTTTTTTAAAGAAGCAAGGTGCCTAAGTACGTAAGTAATTTTTATTGGATAAAATTCAAACTGACCCCTATAATAGATACATATTTATTAAGGGTTCAATTCACCTGGCACCAATTCTCCTCTAGGCAGTTTATATCCCCCCACCTTTCAGTAAGGATGTCCTCAAGAAAGTAGCAGCATTCATGGCTAATTCCCCTGGTACTCCTGTAATGTGTATGGATGACTTAAAAAACATGTTGGACAGAAAACACGTTGGACATATCGCTGGAGGGAATGTTTTTCTCCTCTTGGGTTTCCCCTTCCCACTCTTTTTTCGAAATTTGTAGCGGGAAAGGATAGAGTGGGGTGGTTGGAAGCCCAGAGTGTTATGTGGTGGACATTTCCTTGACCTGCCCCTAGGGGCTGTTGTGGGACTCATTGTTCAGCATGGACATTCTCCTACTTTGCCCCTAGGGGCTGCTGTTTAGACTTAGCCACCTTAAATAATTTACAGCACCTGAGCATCTGGGATATAAGGTTGCTTCTAACTAACTCAGGTGCTGGTCATTCTGCTTTGTCAACCTCTTGTTCATTTCCAGTCCTGTTGCTGCCTTGCATGTTTGTGATCCAGCTCCCTTTGTTGGTTACTCCTTGATTTTTGGTATTTATTCATGTTCATTTGTTCATTTGTATGTTTGTTTTTGGGTTTTCCTTGTGCTCTAGTGTTCACTGTTATCTGGACTTCTGTTTGTATTTCAGTACATTTGTATCATTGTATTTAGTTTACCCTTATGCTCCTGCTTCTAGTGTTTTGGATTTCTACTACCTTGTGCTTGGGGCACTTTCCGATTTCTGTTTATACTTTTTAGTGTTTATAGCATGTAGGTTTTATAATTATTCCTGGTTTTGCCATTGTTATTGTTGCTCCCTCTTACCTGTATTCTGTTGTTTGCACTAATAAATACTTTTGGTTTATTCACCTGTGCCTGGTTATTAATGCTTCTTTTAACTTGGGGCTGTCTTCCAGCGTTGGCAACCTCCGGTTAGAAATTTAGAATGTTGAAATTTTCTATTTATAACGCTAAATTGCTAAAATTCACATTTTGATTTTTCGCTATTCCGAATTTTCTTATTTTCTACATGCTCCCATTTCAAAACGATTTTATTAATAAACATTCACTTTTTGAATACGTTTCTATTTCAAATGATTTATTTTCAAATACTGTATTTTCTATAGCCTATAAATAGAGCCCAATGTGCAGCATGAGCAGAGCAGATTCTCCGTCGGTGATGTGGACATTTGATGGTGAAGGGGAAGTCCCGGCAGTCTCCTAGAGCCCCAGCATGCCTTCTCATTCCTGGGAGAATCCCTGAAGGTCCGTGGCGATGATCTGCTGTGACATCGGAGGGAAGGTCTTAGGCGGACATGCTGGCTGCAGGGGAATCCCTTTGTCTCATACCAGGAAGGATTCCTGCTTGGAGCAGCCCTCTTGTCATGCCCCGCTAATGATTACCTCCTTCTGGGTTGTACACTGATAGTAGGAGGAAGGGGGAGGACCAGTGCTGCCGGGAGACGTGACAGGCAGCCAGAGGCGTAACTAGCGTGGGTTTTGTAGGGCTCGTGCCCCAGGTTCTGATGGCGCCCAGCTGATGTGGGCGCAATCGGAGCCTTAGGGCATGAGTCCTACAAAAATCCACTGCATTTTTGTGTGGTGTAGTGATGTGTGGTGTAGTGATGTGTGGTGTAGTGATGTGTGGTGTAGTGATGTGTGGTGTAGTGATGTGTGGTGTAGTGATGTGTGGTGTAGTGATGTGTGGTGTAGTGATGTGTGGTGTAGTGATGTGTGGTGTAGTGATGTGTGGTGTAGTGATGTGTGGTGTAGTGATGTGTGGTGTAGTGATGTGTGGTGTAGTGATGTGTGGTGTAGTGATGTGTGGTGTAGTGATGTGTGGTGTAGTGATGTGTGGTGTAGTGATGTGTGGTGTAGTGATGTGTGGTGTAGTGATGTGTGGTGTAGTGATGTGTGGTGTAGTGATGTGTGGTGTAGTGATGTGTGGTGTAGTGATGTGTGGTGTAGTGATGTGTGGTGTAGTGATGTGTGGTGTAGTGATGTGTGGTGTAGTGATGTGTGGTGTAGTGATGTGTGGTGTAGTGATGTGTGGTGTAGTGATGTGTGGTGTAGTGATGTGTGGTGTAGTGATGTGTGGTGTAGTGATGTGTGGTGTAGTGATGTGTGGTGTAGTGATGTGTGGTGTAGTGATGTGTGGTGTAGTGATGTGTGGTGTAGTGATGTGTGGTGTAGTGATGTGTGGTGTAGTGATGTGTGGTGTAGTGATGTGTGGTGTAGTGATGTGTGGTGTAGTGATGTGTGGTGTAGTGATGTGTGGTGTAGTGATGTGTGGTGTAGTGATGTGTGGTGTAGTGATGTGTGGTGTAGTGATGTGTGGTGTAGTGATGTGTGGTGTAGTGATGTGTGGTGTAGTGATGTGTGGTGTAGTGATGTGTGGTGTAGTGATGTGTGGTGTAGTGATGTGTGGTGTAGTGATGTGTGGTGTAGTGATGTGTGGTGTAGTGATGTGTGGTGTAGTGATGTGTGGTGTAGTGATGTGTGGTGTAGTGATGTGTGGTGTAGTGATGTGTGGTGTAGTGATGTGTGGTGTAGTGATGTGTGGTGTAGTGATGTGTGGTGTAGTGATGTGTGGTGTAGTGATGTGTGGTGTAGTGATGTGTGGTGTAGTGATGTGTGGTGTAGTGATGTGTGGTGTAGTGATGTGTGGTGTAGTGATGTGTGGTGTAGTGATGTGTGGTGTAGTGATGTGTGGTGTAGTGATGTGTGGTGTAGTGATGTGTGGTGTAGTGATGTGTGGTGTAGTGATGTGTGGTGTAGTGATGTGTGGTGTAGTGATGTGTGGTGTAGTGATGTGTGGTGTAGTGATGTGTGGTGTAGTGATGTGTGTTGTAGTGATGTGTGTTGTAGTGATGTGTGGTGTAGTGATGTGTGGTGTAGTGATGTGTGGTGTAGTGATGTGTGTGTGTGTATATATATGTATATATATGTGTGATGAAAGTTAGTTAATAACTGAAATGTTGGACCAAACTTATTGAGTTACGTTTTTATTTATTACTAAAGACAGTGAGTGCCTGACATTTATATAGTTCTATATTGGTATACGTCCAGTCTGAGCACCACTGCACTCTGATGATTTGGATGAAGTGCCCTTCACCTTTCTTTGGTTTCTATATATATGTATATAGATTACATTATATCGTGGCAGCACAATAACACCTACTGCATAACAAGATGGGATATATATCAATGTTGTTTGACCATGCCCCCAATGAGTTGACCACGCCCCCTTTTGCGCCGTGCCGTCGCTTTGCGGGGCAACAATCATGCCTACTACATATCAAGGGCCTTATTCATTAAACGCGATTTTACTAAAATCACGTGATTTTGAGCTTCAGAATCGCCAAAGGCGATTCATTAAGCTAAAAATCACGTGATTTTAGTAATTTTTTAATTGCGGGTCCGAAAATCGCGGTCCCGACTTTTTTCTATTACAAACATACAATGTTTGTAATTCATTAAATGCGATTTCACCGAGTCGCGGTGAAATCGCATTGAAATAAAAAAACATACATTCGCCTCTATAGAGGTGCGACTGTATGTTTTTTGTGCCTATCGCGACCATTATATTGTATATAACAGACATGTGTTTTTTTGTTGAAAAATC
>WWET01007412.1:0-17348 GCA_011038615.1 Limnodynastes dumerilii
TTTTTTTATATACTTAAAGTATTTTTGATTCTTGACTTGGGTTAGGGCAGAGGTGGCCAGACTTTCGGACTTAGGGATCTACTCTAAATTTAAAAAATCTTTTGAGATCTACCATAGTCCAAAATAATCATAATGCAATACTTTTTAGGGGCTATGAGCCAATAAACACATAAAACAAACTAAGCATTAATGTTAGCCTAACTAAAAGGGTGTTTTGCACATAAGGTTATTGGCAATGTGAAGTTGATGCATGAGGCTGCATGTCTTGTGTTAACTTGCTAAACAATGGTTCCAAATTAGTTAGGCACATATGAAGACAGTATTTTAAATGATCAGTCATATGGCTTCTGTATCTTGATTTTGTAACCACAATAAAACAACGCAGATCATAGTCACCTCTATACAATAGTGTCCTAGTCTCCGCTATACATAGATATATATCCCCCATCCTGTCTCTCCAGCACCCAGTATCCCCATCGTGTCTCTCCAGCACCCAGTATCCCCCATTATGTGTTTCCAGCACCCAGTATCCCCATCATGTCTCTCCAGCACCAAGTATCCCTATCATGTCTCTCTAGCACCCAGTATCTACATCATGTCTCTCAAGCACCCAGTATCCCCCATCATGTCTCTCCAGCACCCAGTATCCCCATCGTGTCTCTCCAGCACCCAGTATCCCCCATTATGTGTATCCAGCACACAGTATCCCCATCATGTCTCTCCAGCACCCAGTATTCCCATTTTAAGCCCTATACCATTACTTACCTTCAAAGTCTTCTCTTTCTTCCGGCTGCTGCCTCTCCTCTGTGGCATGTTCTGCTTTGAATGACGCTGATGTGACCTCAGGTCACTCCAGCGTCATCAGTGAGGGGGAGGCGCTGCTGCAATCTGCATCTGCCTGTCACACAGGCAGAGCAGAAGTGAATGGTCACCGCTGTCAGGCTCTGAAAGGTGCTCTCGTCAGAGTGATGAGAGACCCCTACATTGTTTTACAGTGCGTTCATCTCAGTGCTGCGGTGCAGGGAGCGGGGGATGAACGCCTATCCAGCATGGCACCTGGATGCACCACATCCCCCTCGCACCGGCCCTTGCTACAGCTGGTCACAAGTCCGACTGTTTGGCCACCCCTGCATTAGGGTATCCACTCTGGGTTCCCGGGGACGTGATAGTGGTTCAGCGGATAGAAGGTAGGACTTGCTCATGCGCTAGTAGGCAGAACAACAATGGGTAAAAGATACTAGACTAGACTTGGCTTGGCTTGGCTTGACCTGAACTGGACCAGGACTGAGACTGGAAAGACTCGCCTTGACTTGACCTGGACTGGACCAGAACTGGAACCAAACTGACTTGGCTTGACTTGACTTGACCTGGCCTGGACCAGGACTAAAACTGGACAGACTTGGCTTTGCTAGACCCAGACTGGATCAGGATTGGAACTGAACAAGCTTGACTTAACCTGGACTGCGCCAGGACTGGAACTGGACTTGAAAAGGTTGACTGGACTGAATTTAACCAGGACTGAAACTAAACAAGCTTGACTATATTTGGACTATGCCAGGACTGGAACTGGACTTGAAAAGCTTAACTGGACTGGACTTGACCAGGACTGTATCTGGAATTAACAAACGTAGCTGGACTGGACTTGACCAGCATAGCTAGACTGGACTTTACCAGGACTGGATCTGGACATGACAGACTTGGTTAGACTGGACTTGACCTTGAACTTGGACAGACTTGGACTTGAGCTGACTTGACAGGCTAAACATAGAATGCTGCAGCACTGCTCAGGAAGAAACCAGGTACATTGAGTGAACAACTTGTTCTGACGCAGGACTCCCTGTGCAGCAGGTTTAAATAGAGCACACATGATCACGGGTTGAATAGCCTGGTCATATGATTTCAAGAACTGGACTCCGATTGGCTGGAATATGTCAGGTGAATTGAAGAAACATGGCAACACCCATGCACCGAGAGCGCCAAAGCTTGGCGGCAGATTCAGCGTCTGCACTGCACCACCAATGACCGGAGACACAGGACAGGAGGCTGCCACTACTGAGAGTGGCACCTCCTAGAGCGGGCACGGCTAGAGAGTGCTGCCTACAGGCAGCCTCTCACATGGTAAAGAGGCCACCACATTTAATTATATAGCGCTAAAAATTATTAATATAATTAGACGTAATTGCAAAACATGATCCACTATTAAAACCTCAAATACTGTTAAAACCACAAGTTACTTTTATAAAAGCAAGGAATTTGAGACGTTATCAGGCAAGTTTTTTTTGTCAAAAATAGGCAAAAGTTGTAAGAGATATAGGAATTCCACTTAAAATAGCGGAATGCTATAAATGTGGGAATATGAAAAGTACAATGTAAGGCTTTTCAGGGAAGAGCAGTAAATTTTAGATATACAACAACAAATCAAACATATCCCATTAGATCTTATATGGAGCTGATCCAGAGTTTTATCAGATCCACAACCTGGGGCAGAATGGCCATAGGCATTACCAGAAACATTTCTAATAGACAGTATGAGGCTTCCCAGACCTCGTTCTGCTTGTGTAAGAAAAAAAAAATGTATGTATTGGCAGCAGATATATCGATCCACAATGCAGGGAGCTTAGGGTCTGTCACTTACCTCTGCAGCATCCAATTCAACAATCATATGGTAACATCAGAAGCTGCAGGGGAAAGGGACAGACCCTGAGCTACCTGAATCACTATGGTTATATCAAGTATTAACTATGGTTATATCAAGTATTATAACAGTATGTCAGTCATGTCACATCTGAGGTCCTTTTAGCCTGCGTACTACATCCTAGGGGAGCAGAATGAAGGAGATGAGACAGGAAGCAGCAAAAAGGTAACTGTAATTTTCACATGTATTTTAGTACAAAAATTCACAAAGTATATTGTTGGGCGAAAAATTTAATTACTCAGAAACACAGTAAAACACTGGCTTTTTCTTGCAAGCCGCAGGACGCTGAATTTTTTCAATTTTTTTCACCACTGAAAAGTCATAACTGCTGGACAGAGATTCTGCTGGACAAAGGTTCACTACTGATGGGAGTAAGGTGTAAGTTCAGCAGAAACACGCAACTCTGAATAGAACAAAAAAAAAGGGAAGACGTTTAATACATGTAGTCAAAGCTGCGGGTTACAATGGCAGATTTTTTTTCTGTTTCATTTTTTTTCTCCAACTAATGTTTCCCCCTCCCCAGCCAATATAAATTAAATAAATAATAGTCAATGCACCACTATAGGGCATGCTGATGCTTGTAGTATTATACTGGCGCTTGGAGAACCACAAGCAAGAGCATGCCCTGCCATCCAGTCCCCAGTACTAATTGCTTAAAATAAGGGCCAGCCCATTACTGTATAAAAATTGTTACATTAAAAATGCATTTAAAAAATCATACTTACCTGCTTGTATAAGATCTTCATCTTTAAAGGATCCCATCTTCCAAGCTTTTAATCCAGTGGCAGTCTTGGAAAAATAAAAAAATACAGATGTGTACAGACACTGAACCATGTGCTGCTGCTTGGACATCCCACTGCTAATGACAGATCTGCTGGCATTGGGTTCTAAATATACCCTCTGACAGCGTGAGGATATTCTCATGTGGTCAGTGGTTATAAATAGAACCCAGAAATCATACAATGTTGGAATTTAAATAAGAAACAATAAAAAAAAGTATTTTTAGTTAATATTGTCATACTTTAGTACCAAATTCAATGTGGATTTAAAAAACTCCTTCCTTTAGGATTTCTTAATTCTTCTCTTCTCTGCATAGAGTCCTTAGCTCTACTGATAAACATTAACACCATAGAACGGTAAGGAAGTCACTCCAGAGACTTAGATACAAAAATGGCATGGACAATCGCTATCGAAATATTATAGGGATAAATATATACCTCGAGGTTTCAGAATCTCAAATACTCCAACAATTGGTAGACATAATCCCGATTTTTGCAAGAGGTGGATCTCAATTTTAAATAAAGCCTCGTTCGATCTCCTCCTCCTGGTCATTGAGGAATCGGCAAGAAAAATTAAGGTCACCGAAGAAAAACTTGCTCTCTTTGAGACTACTAAAAAACCTATTCTGTTAGCTGATCAGAGCCAGGATTGGCTCACTAAACTAGAGACTCAGATGACCCGCTAAGACTCAGATGACCCGCTACACGGCGGAATTGACAAAATACAAAAAGGACAAAAGGCTTAAGGTGGAACGGGATTATATGGAGAATCGGGTGTATGCCTGGTTTTCAGGCACTGAAGTTAAAACTATCTCAAAGAAGAAACCTTATAGAAGACGACCATTCTTGAATAGATCTGATTATCTCTTATCAAGTGGTCCAAATACAAGTGAGAGTGAGACAGAGACACTTTCTGCTGGGGCCAGTAACCCTCTGAGGGGTTTTCAGGGCAGACCTCCAACGGATCCAAGGGGTGGTGGCCCAAAAATAAGAGGACGCGGAAAGGGCAAACCAGACGGAGCGGATTCCGTAAGAGAGGCTCGGTCGCTCCGATCCAACACAACTTAGTTTATAATCTCTCCTCACGTTCCTTGTCAGACACAGAGAAGGACATTCTTAACCTTGGTTTGTCATTTGTGCCGACTAATAAGTTTGATGGATTCACTTCTAAGATTGAACAATATAAATTGAATAGAATGTTACGTCTGAAAGAATTCTTTGGTCCCACTGATGAAACTACTGCTGTGGGGGTACCAAAGTTTCGGAAAAAATCTAAATTTGACCCCCCCTCTTCTAACCCGTCTATCCGATGCTTTTCCAGGCTACTTGAGGAAAGTATTTCAAAATCGGCGGAACAACTTCCCTACTCTAACAGTAACCTTTCTAAGTTACAGTATCAAGCACTAATGGACCTTAGCCATGATGCTAGTATTGTCATTCGCCCTGCGGACAAGGGCGGGGCGATTGTGATCCAGGATAAGATACAGTACTTAGCAGAGATCTACCGGCAATTATCGGACTGTATGGTCTATGAGAAATTGGATGTTAATCCTACAGCCAAATACCAGCAATTACTGTTTCGCTCCTTGGAACATGCGGTACAAATGGGTATTCTCACGAAGAGCATCAGTGATTCCCTTATGATTAAGTATCCGATTACGCCACTACTTTACACCCTACCTAAGATACATAAGGGGTTGGATAATCCCCCGGGCAGACCAATCATCTCTGCCCGTGGGTCGTTATTTCAACCAGTGGCAGAATATCTTGACTGGCATCTTCAACCTGTGGTGCAGTCGCAACCTACATTTCTTAGGGACACGATGGATCTTCTGAACAGTCTGAAATCTCTACCTGCTTTTCCTCCTGACCTTTGGTTGTGTGGAGTTGACATAGTCAGCCTCTACACAAATATCCCCCATACTGAAGGCCTTGAAGCGACGGGGAAGCTTCTTAATGGATGTGATTTATATAATGGTCCCCCAGTTGATTTATTTTTGGAACTTCTGGAGATGGTGCTTACTTGCAATTTTTTTATGTTTGATTCACATTATTATTTGCAGAAACAAGGATGTGCAATGGGGTCCCCTGTGGCCCCCATGTATGCTAATTCTTTTATGTTTGCTAAAGAGCGGGCTATCTTTCTTGATAATGAGGGATATAGGAAACACATTTTTTTGTTCCGTCGTTATAGTGACGATGTTTTGATTCTATGGACTGGTACAGGAGAGGCTTTTGACGAGATGATGCAGTTCGCTAACTCTTTGGATGGTACACTACGTTTTACCTATACCCGTAGTCAAGAGAGTATCAATTTCTTGGATGTCAAGATCTCTGTCAGTGGAGGCCAATTTGTTACCTCACTTTTCTCTAAACCGACGGACAGACAAACTCCTCTGGCCGCCAATAGTCACCATCCTCCATCTCTGATCAAGGGCCTTCCGTTTTCTCAACTAATTCGTATCAAACGGATTAATAGCTGTCCCTTGAAAGCGGAAGAACAGATGCAATTTGCATTATCGAAATTTTCATCTCGTGGTTACAGTTCTCGCATTCTCAGGATTACAGCTCTCGCATTCTTAGGAATGCCAAATTACATGTGGACAGGGTGGATAGGAAGTCTCTATTGACCCCTAAGCCTAAGAAACAACTACACAACAAAATGCCCTGGGTAACCAAATACTCGCATCTTAGTTTCTTTCATAAAAGAGCTTTATGGCCCATTGTTTCTACAGATTCCTCTCTCCCAGCTCTGAATAAGACAACGATCTTATCCACCTATACCAGAGCTAGAAATTTAAAAGACTGGCTCTGTAAGAGCAACATTACATCTACCCAGCGGACTCAGCCGTCAACCTTTCTGTCCCGTTCTTCTGGTTGCTACAAGTGCATTGGATGCTTGACCTGTAGCTACATGCTCACTGGATCCCGTTTTACTCATCCCCAAACGGGCCGCTCTTACAAAATCGAGCATGTTATAACATGTACGAGCAGATTCATCGTATATGTGATTACATGCCCATGCGGCTTGTGTTACGTGGGTAAGACCTCCAGGAAATTAAAAGAACGTTTGACACTGCATCGGTCAGCGATTAAGCTGCTCCTGGAGGGCAAGGATGTGGACCAGCCGGTAGCTAAGCACTGGCTTCTGAAGAACCATAAGTTAAACGACATTAGATGGATTGGGGTTGATCCCGTACCGCCTCTGTCTAGAGGCGGTGATCGTGATCAACTGCTTTTGCAAAAGGAGTCCCGTTGGATTTATTTATTACATTCGGTTGCTCCAGGTGGCCTCAATGAGCTATTGCCACTCAATTGTTTTTTGTAATCATAATTTTTTGTTTCTGCTTTTAGTGTGTTGTTGATATTAGGGTCAATATGTGCCATATATTATGTTTTGTCATTCCTCTTATTATTGTTTTTATTCAGTGTATTTCTACATGGTTGCCTCCTGTTTACGGTTACTTCATGTATTTATTTTTCATTTATTATTGTGTGTTTTTTCTCCACTTGGCGTCTAGGATCGTCCATAGTGACTGCCTGGCTGATAGGCGCAGAAACCGCTGATGACACGCTCCCGGCCGTTGCTAGGGCTGTGAGATCGTGTCTGTCGGTTGTTCTGTTTACCTTTGAGCCGGCACCACATGGATGTAGACTGCTGGAGCATCAGCCAATGAGGGCCGGGCATTTGTGGTTCACGCCCCCTGGTCATGTCTAGGACAGAGGGGACGGGTCCATTACTGCGTTCTCCGGTATCGAGGCTGTTTGCACGTGTATTATGGGCGGTGAGTATCTCCTGCTGAGTTTATGTGTATCTATATATGTTGGTTATTTACTGTTGGGGCATTGATCGCTTGTTTTCACTTGTTGTAACCCTGATGAAAGGGGCTGTGGACCCCTGAAACGTCGGTTGTCTGTGGCAGTATGCCACAATAAAGATTATAGCCGATAAGGCTGTTTTTCACTTTTGTATCTAAGTCTCTGGAGTGACTTCCTTACCTTTTTTATCTATCTATCTATCTATCTATCTATCTATCTATCTATCTATCTATCTATCTATCTACCGGATATTGACGCTATGCGGGCGGGGAGTTGCATGCTTGCAGGTATTTAAATGTGCACATGTTCTTTGTTTGGATTGTTGTCCCTGATGAAAGAGTCATATTAAAGGCTCTGAAACGTTGGATCTTATCTGCTTTGGAGTCCGTGTCGTTTGTTTATCAAGTCACTGAGTGCCGGGTACCTATCTTTGCATATATATATATACATATACAAATAACAACAGTAAAGTGCAAACCAGTCACCAGTATTAGGGCCACAGATGAAGGTCTGTACAGACTGCTGAGTGTTTGTCCGTAGAAGATGAACAAGGACTGCTGGAACACGTCTCGCACTTAATGTGTCCGGTGATTCCCTTTCTAAAAAATGATGCTAGATGTTGGATGACAGGGATTTGAATAGTTTCTGGTGGGTAGGTAATTGATGTATCAACTGGAGTTAATTAAAGCCAACGTATCATTAAAGGATGTTGTCTTTTTAATTAAAGGTCTTAAATAAAGGTGGCTTCTCTCCCCTATGCCTCTCTTCAGGTACAAAAATTCTCTCCTTATACACCTAAACAATGCAGCCAAATCTCAAATACCACTTCACTGGAAATCTCAAAATCCCCCATCCATTAAAGACTGGTTCTAGTATATACATGTCCATGGATGACTTAATATTCTCTACACCAGAACAAGCCCCTGAGTATACAGTCATCTGGTTCTACTGGCTTGAATTTAAAGCCTCCTCAGGTTACTCTGAGGCTCTTCAATCCTCTTCATAATGGCAGCCTCTATTCCTGTCAACTCTTACTGCTGCCCCAAGCAACCTCCTTTGACATGTTTCTAAACGTGCATCATCCCAACCCCCTCCTTGTGTTGTCAATTCCCTTGTCTCAGTGCTTGTCTGTCTTTGCACCCCATGTTTAATATATAACTAGCCACCTTAATCCATACTACCTGGTAAATGATTGTTTTCACTTTAAGATAGGCTTGCAAGCAATTGCTTTTACTGTCTGTTAAAGTTATAATCCCTATTATTTGCTTTTCTGAATGTTGTTCTGTGTACCGATAAAACTGACAAAAACCATTATAATAAAGAATATATATAAAAAAAAACTTAATGCAAAGTCCCATCTTTTTTTTTTATAAATAAAAGGTCTCATATAAAACTACAAAATTTACATCAGAAAACTTATATAAAATGGGGATGGATAATATTTATAAAAGTAATCATATAAACCAGACAATTATTTAATGATTGAGGAAAAGAGGAACAGGAGACCTCTGAGGCCAGATGAACCGGGAGCCAGGAGACATACATCAAGGAGCAGAGGAGACACAGCTGTGGCTGGAGGTACCAGACAACAACCACCGACACCACTGATGTGACGGTCATCATAGGCAGCACAGGAGGGAGTGAGACGTGCACAGACACAAGACAGTGATCTGGTGAGTCATACTGCATATCCACACTGCACTAACCTGACATACTTCACCATATCTTCTTTCTGTGTTTGTCTTCTCCCCCTCAACTTTTCAGTTTACGCTGCGACTTAGGATGCCTACTTAGGACCAAGGAGCCTACCGGCATACTACCGTTGGACACTCTACTACCATCACCCAGAGGCGATACCAGATGTTCACCACACCATGATTTCTATAGAGACAGTCATTACCACAGTACTGAGTGCTCCCTACCCACCACCTCTAGCATTGATATTTTCTGATATATTGCGTTACCAGCTGGGTATAGCAGCATGTACCATACTACATACACTCTACCCTCACCTAAGATCAGTGTGCTAACCATTGTCTATATTAATCATTTAATGATCATATGTAGTGTTGCAGGCAATCATATATAGGGCTACAGGCATATTTGGAAACATGGAAAAATGCAAATACATAAACAAAAATAAAGGTTGATTATATCCATAAAGCCATTTAATGCACTAAACATAATGGGTATCCACTGTCAGTGGAATAGAAAACCAAAGTCAATAAAACAAATATTAAGTAACTATTAGTCTACTAGTAGTGTGAAATAAAACATAGAGGAATCTTCTGTAAACTGAGAGACTAGGGGGTTAATTTTACATTTAATCTCATAAAGTGCACTGAATAAAGTTAATAACATAACAGTTATTTTTAAACCAAAAGGAATGTTGTAACAGATTTGTAAATTACTTACAAAAGTGGGAAAAACAAACTAGGAAGTGGGAGATATAAAAGCACCTCTAAAACTGACAAGGTAAATGCAATGAACCTGAAATACATATTAAAGTGCTAACCAGAAAGTATGTAATAAGCTTAAGTACAAAATAAAAATAAATACATATAAATACATACATTGTATTAGATCACTAATAACTCGCTGCTGCAACCATGTTCTCATTGTTGAATAGGTTACAACTATATTCTATAGCACTATATAGTTTTAATAAATATATATGTATAATTTTGTGATAACTTCAAATTGTTAAGAATTGAAATATTGGCACTATCTAGAAAGTGGAGTTCCACTGTGGATTTTTATTCATTGTGGGCTATGGTCTGCATGCAGTCATATCCAGACCTACACTCATGAAACGCTCATTTGCGTAGCGTATTTACACCAACGTACCTATGATGCACTCCCCTAGGCACTCCCCTTGGTTGTACTTAGTTTTGCCTTCTTACACCCAGCAAACCATACCCTAACTTTTCTGATCCTTGAGTAGTTAGCATGCCCATACTGTACGATTTAAATGCATCACCCGTATGCCATCAAATCGTATGCCAGGTACGCCCCCTCGACTGTTGTTACGAAGGTGGTATGCTCAAGGCCCATACGCACAGATTTTTATTGCGTTACATCTGCCACACGCATGCGCAGTAAGTACAAATGGCCGTTTTTACGCTTATGATCACTGTAAAAACGCATCCGAGCATAGGTCTGGATCAGGCCCATTGTGGTTATTAGAGAGATAACTCACTGTTTGTGATCCTTTAGATTTTTTCCCAGATTGTTGACAAAACTGTTTTTGAAATTAACTAGATCCAACCCCTACTGGATGAGATAGATATCTTGGCATAGTTTGTGATTTCATATAATACTTCTCCTGTCTGATCTCCTGTCTGACATCTTTTTCTCCAGACAGTCCAGATATTTTTCATTTTCACTGCTAATAAATTTTGGGAATAAATGGTTTTTACTCATTGAAATAAAAGTTATGTTTTATTAATTGGGGTAAAGGTGTGTCAAGTTCCTACTCTTTCTAATAAGAGAATAGACTATCCTGAATTTCATTATCAATGTAGAAAATTATAACGTGTTTGTGCACCAGCATGATTAAAGCTTTCTTTCCTTTTTTTTTTTGGATGTACACCCCTAAGAAAATAATACACCCCTAAGAAAATAATAAAGGGTTCACATTCTCCCATAATTTGTCTGTGCATAATAACCCCCTTTTTTCTCCTTACAAAAAAAAATTTACTTTATTTCCCTTGCTTAAAAAAAAAACTAACTCCACAGAAGTGTTGTGTGATATTTATGCTTTCACTGAAATAAACCTAAATTATTTAGCAAAAACTTCACCATTGTTTCTGTTTCCTTTACACTGTATATTTTGGCTTGCTTATAAAAGACCCGTTGTGTCAACACGCATTAAAAAGGAAAATCAGCTGGCTTTGTGTTTGTTCAAGAAGAGTAAAAGGTTACTGGAATCATTTTGCTAATTATAAATAACAAGATGCTGCTTGTCTTATTAAGGTCATGGGCAACAATCAACTGACAACTGCCTTTATTTAATATATAATAACCTCACATTTTACAGCTAATTGTAATTAAAACTGCAAACATTGTAAAGTAAACTTATTATTATTATTATTTTTTATTTTTTTTATTTTAGCATCAGTAACATTTATTTATTTATTTATTTATTTATTTATTTAGTAACAGGTTTTTATATAGCGGCATCAGATTATGTAGCATGGTGTGGAATATATGGATGACTTGCTGTCCATGTAGGCACTTTCCACAAATGTGTTGCTGGTGGAAAGGAGATCTGAGGATTCCACAACAAATCAATATTGCCAATGCTATCCATATTTATTTTATTACAGAAGAGATTTGAAGCATTGCGTGTTTTAAATTCAAGCACATTCAGCTTCTATTGGCAACAACTATTGATATCTCTTAGAGACCCTGAGCTTAATCCATACTGTAATTTTTACAAATGCATAGTGTTTTGTAAAATTCCTCACAAATAATAGAAGGTTTAGCTGTGATCCAGGCATAAATGCTACTGCAGCTTTGGTTTGCAAGAACAGTGTGTTCTGGAAGCTAGATACATTCCCTTTTTTCAGCTGTCCGAATGCAAGTGCAGTGAAGTTCACTGTTAAGTATCGTGGAAATGGTGGTTATGCTTCGCCAAGCGCCTAATTGACAATGTGACCACCAAAAAACGATTGCAATGAAAGAAATAATAAAATTCAATGAAATATAATTGTGGCCGATCCCCTTCTCTTATATTATTGAAATGTTGCTTCGGCAAGGAAAATATTTTTTTTAAAAGTTTAATTTAAGTGCATAGCTCAGAAATCCAAGGGTACTGTTGATAAATAAAAGTTTTTTCTATCCCCCTGATTGCTAACCCAGTATTAGGCTACCCCAGGGTTTTGTGTTTCAAAAGAAAAGCCAGTGCCCAAGGTCAGCTCATTGAAAGTATATTTCAGGTGTTACATCCTAAACTGCTGTATCCTGTGTTGCCTCTATAGCAGGAGCTGGCTGGCAAATTTTAGCCTGGGGGGGCAAGCCTACAGCAGCAGCCCATGAGTTAATGGCATGTCCTTAGGGTTAACAAATTTCAATGGTGATTCAGTCTTTAGGATGCCGTACCACCATTGTGTGTTTTATGTCTTCCTCCCTGGTGGTCTAGTGATATAGTTCATAGTTACATAGGACCTGATTCACACTTAAGAATCTTCTTAAAATAAGAACTTAAAGTCACTCCTGGGCAAAACCATGTTGATTGCAGGGGGAATTAATTTAATTGTATTCTTTACCTGCAGGGATATATCTTTGAATTGCTTACTGCACACAGATACTGACCATCGTTACTATCACACTGTTATGTAGACTTGTGATAGGAAATATCACCTCTCATCTCTAATACTGTTTGCAACAGATGAAATATGACTCCCCTGCAAACACCATGGTTTAGCCCAGGTGTGACTTTAAGTTCTTATTTTAAGAAGATTCTTAAGTGTGAATCAGGTCCATAGTTACATAGTTGATGAGGTTGAAAAAAGACAACAGTCCATCAAGTACAACCTATTTTGGATCTCCTGTGATCCCTATCTTTATATTTGAAGTTAATCCATATAAAGCAACCTCAAAACTGTTGCAATCATAAAAAATAAATAAATCCTGCTGACCCAAGATCGCCGTCCTATTTCTCCCTGTCCTTTATATAAATTAGTGGTCCTGGTAACCCTGGATGTCCTTTTCTGCTAAAAATTTATCTAATCCTTTCTTAAACATATCAAGTGAAACTGCCATCACAACCTTTTCTGGCAGTGAATTCCACATCCTGACTGCCCTCACTGTGAAGAACCCTTTCCATTGCTGGTTGTGAAACTTCTTTTCCTCTAACCTTAGGGAGTGCCCCTGTGTCCTGTGTACAGTCCTTGAGGTAAAAAGTTCCTTTGAAAGTTCTCTGTATTGACCCATGATGTATAGCTCATAGCTCAATGACTCCATACCCTTTATCAATTTGTCGCCCTTCTCTGAACCCTTTCTAGTTCCAAAATGTCTTTTTTTATGGATTGGTGCCCAGAACTGAACTGCATATTCGAGATGAGGCCTTACCAATGATTTATATAGTGGCAAAATTACACAGTCTTCCCTTGCATCTATGCCCCTTTTTATACATGCTAATACTTTATTGGTCCTTGCAGCTGCTACTTGACATTGAGTACTATTTTTAAGTCTATTGTCCACAAGCACTCCTAAATCCTTCTCCATTAAAGATTCTCCTAAATTTACCAAATTTAATTTATAGATTACATTCTTGTTTTTGATCCCTAAATACATAATCTTACATTTATCTATGTTAAACCTCATCCTCCATTTGGCCGCCCAATCCTCCAGTTTATTCAAATCCCTCTGCAGAGACGTTACATCTTGCTCAGATTCTATTACCTTACATAGTTTAGTGTCATCTGCAAAAATGGAAAACTTGCCCTCTAAACCATCATCAAGGTCATTAATAAATATATTAAAAAGGAGAGGTCCCAGAAGAGAACCATGAGGTACACCGCTTAAAACTTTTGACCAATTAGAAAAAGTTCCATTTATCACAACTCTCTGTTCCCTATTCTCCAACCAGTTTTTGATCCAAGTACAAATGTTGTTTCCTAGACCCAATTCCCTTATTTTGTGGACCAATCTATTATGTAGCACTGTATCAAAGGGTTTTGCAAAATCTAAGTAGACCACGGGGCTGATTCAGAGTTTTAGCGGATGCAGCGTGGGAAATACCAATTTCCATTGTGAGACTTTGCAAATTAAACAGGCTGGCAGAGGGTATATATATACCCCAATACCAGCCGACCTGTCATTAGCGCCGGGATGTCCTGCTTGCAGGACATATAGGGGTTTTTTTTTTGCCAAGACCTCCCCTCCGGATTAAAAGCTTACAAGACTTTTATTATTTATCATTATAGGGGGGCACTTTTTTTTTTTGTAAGGGCACAGTAACGCTTTATGGGGCAAGGCATGCTGCCGATAGTAGTTCTACTAGAGCAAGCATGCCTTGTCATTCATGGGCATGCTTGCACCAGTAGTTCTAAAGGCGGGTCATTCTTTATTTATTTGTATACTTCGGTCACGGCGGCTGCGGGGAAGGCGGGGGAAGGGGTTATCTTTTTACTAAACCTGAAACTAAACTGTTTTTTATATTTAACTTTCTATTTTTTTTCAGCTCTGCTGAGCTGTGTCTACACTTTGCACCATCTCAAGAGATGGTGCAAGTGTAAGGCTAATTAAGCAGCCAGCGGACCGCAGTGGAAACAATATTTAAATGAGAAAAGCTTTTCTCATTTAATATTCCTCCACAGGCGCAGCCCTGTCAGATGCGGATATAGTCGGATGCTGTGAGCGCTCCCTATCTGGGCATGAGCAGTGGGCATTTTGGCCCAGTGGGCATTTTGGCTCTGAATCAGCCCCACATCTACTGCATTACTCTGGTCTAAGTTCAAACTAACTTTCTCATAGAAGCTAATTAGGTTAGTTTGGCATGACCTATCTTTCACAAATCCATGCTGATTCCCATTAATAATCTTATTGCACATCAAGAAATCCTGCATATTATCCCTTAGTATCCCTACCAGCAGTTTTCCAACTATTGATGTCAGGCTTACAGGTCTATAATTACCCAGTTGTGATCTTATTCCCTTTTTAAACAATGGAGTAGATCCAGAACTACGTTTGCCGTATGTTTATTCGCGTAGCGTATTTTCGTGCGCGTAAACTCATTACACTCCCCTCGGTACACCCCTTGAACGTACGTATTTTGTCAAGATACGCTTTCCAAACCCTACCTTAACTTTTTCCAACGTAACCGCAGTCATACGCACACATACTAGACGAATTTACGCAGCTAAGCACGCCCATACTGTACACTTTAAATACAACCCCCCGCCTACTTCACATATTTCAGACGTATTTTGGACGCACGTAAAATTGGCACGCCCACGCATAAGTATTTACGTGACACATACGTGAATGGCCCATATGTTCACAATTATGCTACGCTATTGAGCGTATTTTCTATGGTGTGCATGCGCAGTACGTACAAAAACACGATTTTACGTCTCCGCAACACGTAAATTCGCTCCGAAGCGTTGTTCTGTATCAGGCCCAATGGCACTACATCTGCTATACGCCAATCCCTTGGTACACAACTTGATGAAATTAAGTCTATGAAAATTAAAAACAACGGTCTTGCAATCTCTGAATGTAGCTCCATTAGAACCCTTGGATGTATGCCGTCAGGGCCAGGAGCTTTATTTATCTTAATTTTCTTCAACCGCCTTTGGACTTCTTCTTTTGTAACACAAATATTAAGTAATGGTACAGTTGCGTTTTCATTTTTATTTATTATTGCTACCATTCATTACCTTATAAACGGACATCCAATCATTCATTCTCCGGAGCCCTGTATATATGGACTGTATTATTTTATATTAGGAGACCTGTGTAAATCATGTACCGAATTATTGTTTGTTAGGAGGTATATGGGATTTATATTAGGAGCCCTGTGTTAATCATGTATTGGCCCATTGTTTATTAGGAGGTATATAGGATTATATATTTATATATTTATTTTTTTATATATTTATTAACTTATAGGCCTTTCTCCACTGGCACTCTTCTCTCTCTGAGTCATAAACCTTAGCGCCTTGTAAACCCTTACCACTATTTAATTCGGTATGAATTTTACCCCTATCATCCAAGTTCACTGTAGTGAATCCTGCCAGAGGAGTAAAATATTGTCAATATACCGAAGCCACATACACTTAGTGTTTATCCCATGGGCCCTGGTAAAGACAAATTCGTGCTCCCACCAGCCGAGATATAAATTGGCATAGGTGGGAGTGTACGCTGTCCCCATGGCAGTACCCCGAATTTGCAGATAAAAACCGTCATAAATAAGAAGTAATTATTAGTTAGAATAAAACGAAGTAGTCTCAAAAGAAAATCACTGAAGTCATCCATAACGCTGGTCTCTAAAAAACTTTTTACTGCTGCTATACCATACTCATGATCAATATGGGTATACAGAGATTCTATATCACATGTAACCAGTAATGTAGACTCAAAAACGTGTAGATTTTCCAATCTGGATAAAAAATCTATTGTGTCTCTTCTATGTGATGGTTTGTCGGAGGGTTTGAAAATGATGTCTGACCATTTCTGCATCTCTTTAATTGCTGCCATTTCATTGTGGGATAAAGAAGATAAAAAAGATCTGTACAAATTGTCTAAATCTCTATTGACCAATTTCCTATAAACCTCCAATGTTGGAAACTTGGATAGACGTACCTTACCCTTAATCCTAGATGTGTCAGAAAGGCTCTCCAAAATTTGGATTGCCTGAAGATCCTCAGAGTCTAAATTAGGAGAATTTCATTAAAGTCACATGATATATCCTTATTACATTTGAAAATTTTATATAGGGCCAGTCTTCTTAGAAACAAAAGAGGAGAGGTTAATGATTTGTAATGAATCATCCATATCAGACTCTATCTGCGTTTCTGATTGTGGTCCTGTTTTCTTTGTTTCAGTCCACTTTGTTTTCCTTTTCTTTTTTCCCCTCCTGATCTTGGACCGGATTCAGATTTAAGAAGCTTTTGCGTGCGTTTGTAATAGATCTGTACGTTAATTTAATAATTAATATGTGATAATAAAAATATATTTTTTAATAGGTTCAGAAGCATGAATTTGTTACTGTTAATAACTGTTAATAACTGTGGGGTTGTGCACTGACTTTATATTTTCTATTTTCTTTTTCCTACCTTTTGGAAAATACTTTTGTAGTGGTTTATAATTTGAATATCAGCTGGGCACACACTAGAGCGATTATCGCCAAAGCCTGAGATTTTAGATAATTGTTCCAATTTTCCCGCTAGTGACAGGTAACGATATCAGTGCCATGGACTATGCGATAATCCGTCCAATTTAAAAAAAAAAAAAAAAAAAAAAAAAGGGGGGGTTTTCATTGCTCCACCTCCACCCCTTTTTTTTTTTTTGGTTTTGAAATAAAAAAAATAAAACCCTTCCCCCCC
>WWET01007412.1:25070-36609 GCA_011038615.1 Limnodynastes dumerilii
TTTGATTTGAAAATATCAATATCGCATTGATTTTGATATATTAATCGCGGAGATATAATATATCACAATGTTAAAGTATAGGAAACATGTTTTGATTTGCAAATCGTCTCACGACCTGCATGTTTTAAATGAGGCCCTAAGTGCAGCATGGCTGAAATCGTTAGCCATGCTGTCCTGATCTAACTACAAGGCTCAGAAATGATGAGCCTTGTAATAATATCAGCGGCAGCATGGCTAACGATGTCATGACGTCACAAACAGTAGAGGACTGACGTCATCTCCACTATAAAAAGTACTGCCCCCTAGCAGCATCAGCGTCATTTGAAGAGATCCAGACGGAAAGAAGAAGTCCTGCAGCGTCCAGCGTTCACAAGCAGCTCAAGAAAGAACACTGGCCACCGGAGAGGAAGACTTCAATCAAGAACAGAAAAATCATCTCATCTAGAAGAAATAAAGAAAAAAGAAGACTTCAAAACGTGAGTGTAAAAAGATTTTTATTTAATACACACGATACAATACACACATTACACATAGCTTAGGAGAGATGACCACAGCAGGTAAGTGCACACAGTAGGGGACAATGTTAGTTAGGGTTTATAACTTGTTTACATGCATACTGTCTGTTAATCTTTATTGTATGTTTAATGTGAACGGTAATTTTTTTTTACACTACTCGCACACACACACATGGCTGCAATCCTTAGCCATGCTGCCGCTGATATTATTACAAGGCTCATCATTTCTGAGCCTTGTAGTTCTATCAGTACAGCATGGCTAAGGATTTCAGCCATGCTGCACTTAGAAAATTTTTGGCCTTCCGCGATTTTCTAAAGGGCTAATCGCGGTGGTTTTCTATTGAAAATTACTGCGATTTAGCACTTTTAAAATCGCAGCAACTCGCTTGACTTCATTTAAATCGCGGCAAAATCTTTTCTTTATAAATGCCGTGATTTAAATAAAAAAATTGCGGCAAAATCGCGGCGAGACGCTGCGATTTGATTTTGAAGAAAAAAAGAATACAATCCAACCATATGTGAGAAAATGTACCACTTGCCAACCCGCATCTCCAGCACAAATTAGAGGTGTTCGGGAAAAATTTTTGCAAGCGAGTTGTGACCATGTACCACCGGGAGAGCAATTTATAGCGGGTCTCTACTACTGAGAGGCTATAGGAAGAACAGTGTATTATTTTATAAATTGTCTCCCAGTCAGAGGTCTCGAGGGGGCAGCAAGTTCCTTATTCCAAGCCTGAATAAATTTGTGTTCTGTGGAGAAGGAGATGGTGGTGAGGAGTCTATATAAAATGGAAACTACATGTTGTGGGGGAGTAGGCTGGGAACACAAGGATTCAAATTGTGTCTCTGCTCTAGTAAAGCTAGCAGCATGGGGGGCTGTCTGGATAAAATGTCGAAGTTGGAGGTAGGTCCAGAACTCTCTGCGGGTAAATGTTGGTCTGCCAAGCTTTGGAAAGGCAGAGAACCTACAGAACCCACAAACTGGCTTACCCTGAAAATCCCTGCGTCAGACCATGTCTTAAGGAAAGGAGAGGAATTACCAGGGTGGAAATGAGTGTTATAGATGAAGGGAGAGAGAGGTGAGGGATAGTTTGTCCAATGCATCTGTTTGACTAGTTTCCTCCAAATTGTTAGAGTTGGGCCAATCGTCGGGTGGGCGGGAGAAGGACTCTTAGGAAGCCAAGGGGTGAAGTGAAGAGGGATGTCATAGCTGAAGTTTTCCACCTCAACCCACTGATTCACACTGGAATGCCTGGCCCAATCGATTAATCGACTTAAATGAACAGAGTCATAATAAGCCACCATTAACTTTTAATGCATATATTGTATTTTGGCTGCATCTGGGCCTCTTGTTCCTCTAGATGAAGCCATGGCTCAGGGACTGGTACTCCAGAAAGAAGCGGGTCGGGACATGAATAGGGAGGGTCTGTAATAAATATAAAAGCTTAGGCAGGACATTCATTTTGAGAATGTTAATCCGGGCCAGCCAGGAAAAGTCTTTAGGTGACCGGGTGGCAAGGTCCGTTTTGATTTTGGAAAGCATTGGGGGAAAATTTTTGTCATATAATTGATTTAGGTCTGCAGTAATATTAACCCCTAAATATCGCAGGTGAGACTCACTCCATTGAATGGAGAAAGAGGGTGCCAAAGATTGTTTAACTGCTAAGGGAAGGTTTAACTGGAGTTCATTGGACTTGCTCCATTTAACTTTAAGATCTGATAGGCCTCCAAAAACCCTAAGTTCCTGCATGAGTTTTGGGACAGAGACCAGCGGATTGGAGATATACGCCAGGAGATCATCAGCGAAAAGGGCCAACTCCATATTCTTGATATGAACACCATGGATGTCCACATGTGCTCTGATCGTACGAGCCAGGGCCTCCATACATAGTACAAATATCAGTGGAGATAGCGGACAGCCCTGTTGCATACCATTGGAAATGTGAAAGACCTCTGAGAGAGAGCCATTTACCTGAACTTTAGCAGAGGGAGCAGAATATAGGGCTAAGATTCGGTGAGTGCAAGTTGGGCCTAATTTCAGATGGGATAGAATACCTCTAAGAAAGCACTAGTTCACCCTGTCAAATGCCTTTTCGGCATCCATTGAAAGCAATACCGCGGGATTGGCTGTTTGGGATAGATGGTGAAGGTTGTTAACTGTTTTAGTGGTGCTGTCTCGTGCCTCTTGGCCAGGGACAAATCCGACTTAATCCAAATGAATGATATTAGGTAAGTATATTTTAAGGCGGTTGGCGAGTAATTTTGCATACAGTTTTAGGTCAACGTTAAGAAGAGAGATTGGCCTAAAGCTGGAGCATTGAATAGGGTCTTTATTTTCTTTGGGGATGACTGTGATATGGGCTTCTAAGGATTGGGTGGATAATTTAGTCTGGTCTGAAATGCTATTAAAGGCATTAAGAAGTTTGGGGGCTAATTTATCTTTGAGTTGTTTATAATAGGATAAGAAAAAGCCATCAGGGCCTGGGCTTTTGCCAATAGGGGTAGATTTGATAGCCTCTTCCAGTTCAACTAAAGAGAAGGGGGACTCAAGGGCCAGGCAGGCTTCTGGGGGTAAAGAAGGGTAAGAGCAGTTCACGAGATAATCAGAGATTTCCCACTGCCGAACCGCAACCTCATCCGGAGTAGAAGGGCCAGTGAGTTTATAAAGAGATTTGTAGTAATCCTAAAATCCTAAAAAATGCTTGCCATACTGGGAGTGTCATGATGTAGGGTACCCGTGTGATCTTTAATTTTATGGATGAATTCTTGAGCCCGCTGTTTCCTCAAGGCTCTCGCAAGCATTTTACTTGGCCTATTTCCCCATTGGAAATAGCGAAATTTACATCACTGCGATGCTAATTCATAATGATCATTACATAGGGATGCCAAAGAAGCATGGATCGATGCAAGTTCATCTAACGTCTTCTTGTCAAGGGAAGCCTTATGGGATGACTCTAAGTTGCGAATCTTCAGTAGCAACTTATCAAATTCCCCGGATCACACATTTGTGAGCCTCCCAGGCAGTGACTTTAGAGGTATCTCCTATATCATTGAACTTCCAGTAGTGCGTAATAGCAGTTTCAATTTGATCTCTACAATAGGGGTCTTGAAGAAGTGTTTCATTAAAGCGCCAGGACCAGTCTTTGGGTTGAGGGGTTGGTATGTTTAGGCTGATAGTGATGGGCGCGTGATCAGACCACGTTATATGCCCAATGTTTGCAATGGAGACGAGGTGGAGAGATGCATGTGGAATTAAGAAATAGTCAATTCTAGAGTAGGAGTTTCTAGAGTGGGAGAAGAATGAGTAGTCCCGGGGGTGTAAGATGCGCTAGGGGTCTACCAGCTTGTGTTCATGCAGAATCCATCTAACCTTTCTTGTATCCCACAGAGAGCTTCTGGTAGTAGTGGTGTCTATATAGGTTCTAGGGGTCAGCTGAAGTCGCCTCCAACGATCAAGATACCCTCTTTGTGTTTGTCATTCTCCTCTAGGATGTGTTCAAAGTAGCTGGGTTGATCCTGGTTAGGAAAATTAACGAAGATGTATCATTGGTCATATAACTTACATTTTACCAAAATACCACGTCCATCTCCAAGCAAAATAGAGACAGGGTCAGTGAGCGGAATTTCTTTAGAGAATAAAATTGCTGCCCCCTTCAATTTGCCAACAGAAAAATCATTGCAAGACACCTGAGGAAAATAATGGTTGGATAAACGAGGGATCGAACCTTTTTGGAAGTGCGTTTCCTGAACAAAAGCTATGTCCGCCTTCGCGGAGAGAAGCATTGAGACAAGATGGGAGCATTTCTCTGGGGAGTTAAGGCCTCTTGCGTTTATAGACAGTAAGTTTAGGTGGGTTCTCGAGTTTATCAGTGACTTGGGTTTACAGCTTGCCGTAGAAGAAGTGTTGTGATTATATGTACGTGCTGAATTGAGTTGCTTTTTGGAGAGGTATATCTGTAAGGAGGCAAAAAATGGCTAAGGTAAAAGGCTGGGCATGGAACGGGAGATTATAGGCATCGGATGCCCGAGCGCAGGATCGGGTAGGAGTCAAGACAACATATTCAGTTAGGTAAAATAAGTTAATTAGACAATGGGGGATGTAGGGTGTGGGGAGCATAGAGGACGTTAACAGTAACGTTAGAGGGGGGTGGATAGGAGTGCTAGGAAAAGTATAACTGGGTGCAGCATGGCTATATCATGTTTAACCATGTGCAGACAAAATTCCAGTAAACTAGAAACAGGGGTTGAAATGATTCAATGACCTTAAGTATAATATAACAATAGCTTGAGGTAGAGAACTAGAGCACACAGACCTATAAGGAATGTCGCAGAAATGTGGTAGGTCCGCGGGACTTCATAGTGTAGCCGAGTTCCCTTCATGGGTTGGATGCTAAAAGGGAAGCCCCAATGGTATCTGATATCTTGTTTCTGGAGGACCTGTAGAGTTTGCCAGGATAGATCCTGAAATATTTAAACCGAGTGTCCTTCAAACTGTGTATTCTCCTTCTGCCTGGCTTTTTGTAGGATTTCCTCCTTCACTTTGTAGAAGTGGATAAAGCATATGATGTTGCGGGGTTGAGCTTGCGCCGGTCCTCTTAGTTTGAGTGCCCTGTGGGCCCTATCAAAGACACTTTTGTTATCTGGATGGGCATCCAGTACATCATTGAAAACTTTAGTCAGGGTTGCTTCTACGTTGCCAGCCAGAAGGTCTTCTGGTATACCACAAACCCTAAGGTTATTACACTTGTCTCGATTGGTCATGATTGGTCGCTTATGATGGCAAGTAGCTGAGTGATGTGTTCAGCCTGGTCAGCTTGTGCCGCCTCCACTGACGTCAGTCTGGAGGCAACTTGAGAGATGTCTGCTTGTAGCAAAAGTGTTTGGGTATGGAGTTTTTCCAAGAGGCAGTTTTCCAGATGGTGAATATTTTGCTTGGTAGGGATAGAGTAAAGGCGTCTAAGTATTTCATCAATGTCCTTGTGAGCCATTGAGGATGGGCTCGAGCCTGAAGCAGGAGAGGGAGGACCCCACATGTCTGATGGGTTTCCGGAAGACGGGGGGTCACTCTGAGGGACCGCTAAGTTAGAAACACTAAGGGATGGAGTGATGTCCGAATGAGAAGTGGAAAACTTACATTCGGCTAGCGTCTTCTTTACAGAGCCCCTCTTCCCCATTAGAGGTATAGAATGTTGCCTGGAGGAAGTGCAGAGGAGTGATACAGCGCAGCAATTGACAAAAGGTCTACTACTAGTTCATGACGTGCAGCGAGGTCATTGGATGCGTTGTCCCCCTAGTTCAGTGAAGCCATATCGATAGTGTCTTATATTGCGGGGGGTGAGGTAACCCCCTGCGTGGGGGTGGGCTTATACAAAAGTTCATACCTCACTTAGAGCTCAGAAGGCGATGATAGGTAGTAAACACTTTGGAAGGGAAATGTAACTTGAAACTTGCAAACTTAGTCCATAAGTGATTTCCAAGTGATTGGCGCCTTCTGGTGGTGTATGTTAGAAATGACTCTCCAAAATATAATAGGCAGTTATGTAGAAAAACTATGAAAAGCCCAAACCAGATTTGTGTTTGGGGAGAAGCACCTCTTACCTCTGGGGAAAGAGATTCTGGACAGTTGATTGGTAGTCAGAAGAGAAAACTGGTACCTGGGTGGCCAGGAAGTGAATGAAAGCACACTGTCAGCAGCTTCAGTGGTCCCAAGGAAGTAATGATGAAAAGGCTGGCTGCAGGCAAAGGTAGAGAGGATGTGTGACCAGCTCAGCTATCCCTACTATCATCCAGGAGGTCCTGTCAGTAAAGAAGCCACAGCCCAGGAAGTCAGGGACCAGCAGGAGAAATCCTTCCTCCACATGAACTTCAGTAAACAGCGGGGGGATGCGAGCACTTCCCAGACCGCTGTCCAGTTCATCTATGCAGCCAGAGATAGAGCAGTGGCACCGGAGCAGAAGGGGACAGTCGCCACTCCGCTGAGGAGAATCGTTATCAGCGGACTGCACCAAGGGGGAGGCCAGAGATCCAAGATGGCAGCTGTTCGCGCCAAAACTCACGCGGCTCGAGACTCAAGAAGGAACCCAGCGGCTACCGATTCCAGCTTCACCTTCGTCCACTGGGCAGCTCAGAAAGGCAGGCAGCCTTTGCAGAGACAGAGACTTCTCCCAGGGCACTCCACCGGGGCCAGTGGAGGTAAGTGGAGAATGAGGCTTGACGGGGCAGTGGGGGCCCGCCGGCCCTGGGGATCTCCGGACCACCGCTAATGTGACAGCGGAGGTTTAGGTTCGGGCTCTAGGTGCTTCAGGTGCAGTGCCAGCAGTGGTAGCACCGAAAAATTAAGATGTGTCCCAAATTTTATGGCGATTATACCAAAAAAGATGCAGAGCTCAAAAGGCACGTCTGTTCAAATCCTCAGCCAGACCACACCCCTGTTCATATTTTTATGTGCAACAGCATGACAGAAATACTCTTATACCAATCATTCAGCGGGAATGCAAAATAGCATTGATTCATTCTGATGAATGGCCTGAATACGGAAATATAAATGGCATCGGTTAGAGGCATTTTAAAGTAACCCCTCAAGAAAATTATGAGAAACCAGTGACAGAAGTAAACATGCGAACGATCATGTAATGGTTGGTTGCCAAAATCCGCATTTTGAAAAAACAGAGGCATTCCTAGGGCCTCCTTCACTAAACACGATTTTGCTAAAATATCGTGATTTTGAGCTTAAAATTCGCCAAAGGCGATTCACTAAGCTAAAAATCACGTGATTTTAGTAATTTTTTTATTGCGGGTCCGAAAATCACGGTCCCGACTTTTTTCTATTACAAACATACAATGTTTGTAATTCACTAAATGCGTTTTCACCGAATCGCGGTGAAATCGCATTGAAATCAAAAAACATAAATTCGCCTCTATAGAGGGGCGAATTTATGTTTTTTGGGCCGAACGCGATTATTAAAACACATGTCTGTATAACAGACGTGTTTTTTTGTTGAAAAATCCTAAGTTCGGCATGTCTGCAATGTGTAGGCATGCTGTAGTCACTGAATTACAAGGATCAGCAAAGGTGATCCTTGTAATTCTTTGTTTACAGCATGGATACACTTGTAGCCATGCCGAACTGCGTGTACAGTGTGTGTAAAAAAAACTGCTCTATTGTAAATTTCGTCACCTTCTGAATTGAATACGCGACCCCTACTGGTGGGAGGTTATATTGAAGACGTCGCGATCAAGGTGACAAGGTTTCTTCTTCATCTCCTGCACGGACGAAATTTACAGAAGCAAGAAAAGAGAAGAATTCTTCATTTTAAAAACATTTGAAGGCTCCCAAGATGCGGACATCTAATGGTGAGTTTTAAAAAAGTTTTATTTTTTTTATACACATGTAACAGTTTATGTCATACACTTAGATTAGGAGAGATTACCTCCTAAGGTAAGTGTAAGTAGGGGGTAATGTTAGTTAGGTTTACTATTTTTATTACATATGTAACACTTAAATTATTGAAAGGGTTAATGTCTTTGTAGAATTTTTTTTTTTGTTTTCTTACACACACTGTACACGCAGATTGGCATGGCTACAAGTGTAGCCATGCTGTAAACAACGAATTACAAGGATCACCTTTGCTGATCCTTGTAATTCAATGACTACAGCATGCCTACACATTGCAGACATGCAGAACTTCGGATTTTTTTCATACACGCGATATGCCGCTCTTAGTTAAAGGGCTAATCGCGGTGATTTTTTTATTAAAATCACCGCGATTAAGCCCTTAAAACATGGCGGCACATCGCCTGTGTTTGAAAATATCGCATCGATATTGCGTGTTAGTGAATTTGGACAAAAATATAAAAAATTTGCGTGAAAATCGCCGCGATGCCCCGCAATGCGATTTTTCAGTAAAATATAGCCCTTAGTGAATAAGGCCCCTAATGCGCTGTTTAAATTATACCTCGATAACATTTGCTGGAAAGCGCTATGAAAGGATGCCAAAGATGTATTATTGGCATTTCTGAATGACATACAGTGTGTATATTGTTAAAGAATTTAAAGATGACTTTATGTTACTAAGATCAGATTTGCATGTCCTATAATATAAAATTAAATATAAAGCAGTATAATTCATGATTTTTTCTGTTATTCAAAATATACATGCTATAGCGTAAAGTTGTGGTAGAACACATGCTAAAGTAGAAGAGTTCTGGTAGACCGCACACTAAAACAGTACCATACTAATTACTCTGTGGAAGATTAGATATATTTAATAACTAGATACACAATAAACTGGTCCAAAAAGCAACTGGATTATTTTGAATAAAGTTTATTACAAAGAAACACCTTATTCACCTATTTCAGTTTTCACACATTATTTGACAAGTCAATTGTCAATCTAATTTTAAGATATGGAATTAAATCTATAACTTAACTGTTAATAATGTACCTCAGTCCCTTGCAATTCTTTCATTAAAACGTTTTGTTATTTAAACCTTCTGATTTCTGACCACATTTATAATTTAGTTTGCCTCGTAAAAGCATGTAATGCAAGCCTCCTCTACCTTAATATATTAAATTTATATATGTAGTGCTCTAATTGATCTTTATTGAACTGTAAGTATTAATGTAGAAAAACTGCTGAATAGAGCGCTTTATTGGACTCCTACATTAAATTCCTTTGCATTGATACCTGATTAAGAAAATGTTACGAACCCGGTAGTAATGGGAAGCAGGAGCAGGTTCCCGAGAGTTAACTTGGGTCCCACTCCTGCATGTCAGCACTGACATGGACGCCGCTGTAAAAAAATGTAAGGTGCTCTCATCACTCTGATGTGTCAATCAAGCAGAGCCCGCCGTGGAGGAGAGGAAGCAGCCGGAGGAAGACTGCAAAGGTAAGTAATAGGGCTTAGAATGTAAATACTGTGTGCTGGACAGACATGATGGGGATACTGGGTGCTGGGCATACATGATGGGGAATACTGGGTGCTGGACAGACATGATGGGGATTCTGGGTGCTGGACAGACATGATGGGGGATACTGGGGGCTGGACAGACATGATGGGGATACTGGGTGCTGGGCATACATGATGGGGAATACTGGGTGCTGGACAGACATGATGGGGATTCTGGGTGCTGGACAGACATGATGGGGGATACTGGGTGCTGGACAGACATGATGGGGATACTGCATGCTGGACAGACATGATGGGGGATACTGGGTGCTGGACAGACATGATGGGGAATACTGGGTGCTGGACAGACATTATGGAGGATACTGGGTGCTGGACAGACATAATAGGGATACTGGGGAGCTGGAGACACATGATGGGAATACTGGGTGCTGGATACACATGATGGCGAATGCTGGGTGCTGGATACACATGATGCCGAATGCTGGGTGCTGGTTATACATAATGGGGATGCTGGGTGCTGGATAAACATGATGGTGGATGCTGGGTGCTGGATAAACATGATGGGGATACTGGGTGCTGGAGAGACAGGATGGGGGATATATATATGTATAGTAGAGACTAGGACATTGTTGTATAGTGGTGATTATGATTTGTGTTGTTTTATTGTGGTTACAATTGTGTTGTATGATGACACTTACTATAATGTAGGATGGTCACTGGTGTCAAATTGTTAAACATAAGGGTGCAAAATTAAAATTCGCAGGGAGTCGCCGAACACCCTAGCACCGCTCCTGTAAAGAGTCCCAACCACGAGCTGACAATAGGAGGTAATAATAGTCCTTTGTAAAAAAAGGAACACGGGCACCACTGTAGCAACAATTATGCAAGTGAAATATAAATGAGACACTTGGTGGAAGTTTAGCTTACCCGCTGGCAGGGCAAGCTAAACTTGTGCCCACCACAAGCCCTGGAAGACCAACATCCCTAAGGGGCAACTCATACGTCTATATAGGAATAGTTCATCTAAAACCACCTTTTCTCAACAAGCCCAGGAACTTATTAATAGCTTTCTTGGAAGGTGTTACCCATCCACATTATTGAACACTGCACTGCGAGAAATAGAGGATATGGATAGATCCTCCCTACTATCCATTAAACCAAAAAAGGTCCCCCATCCTACTCATTCCAACAATACAGTTTGTTTTATTTCCAAATTCCATAATAAATCATACCAGGTCAAAAAGATCATAGAAAAAAAACACTTTTTTATTGTTAGACAAGATGAGACATTAAAAGACATTCTGCCTGAAAAGCCCCAAATAATATATAAGAGAAATAAAAATCTAAAACACATAAAATCCACTAAACCGCCCAATAACAGTGGTACTTTTTTGAGTACCTTGAATTTGTGTGGCTTCTACAGATGCGGACATAATTCCTGCATCACATGTAAATATGTGGTCAACAAAACTAAGCTCGTCCCCAAGACCGTACCCCAATTAAACAATTTATTAACTGTGATTTAGATTTTGTTATCTATCTATTAACTTGTGGGTGCGGTCTTGGCTATGTGGGGAAAACTACCAGGTGTCTTAAACAACGTTTTCTGGAACATCGAAGTAACATTATTAAAAAAGTAAAAAAACCACAGTGTTCCTAGGCATTTTGAGTACCACAACCAGAGTGATCCCGGGTCCTTAAAATTGATAGGCCTAGAACATATTCCAATACCAGATCGTGGTGGAAACAGATTTCGTGTTTTATGTAAACAAGAAGTTTATTGGATTTTTAAGTTGGGATCCCTCTCACCAAGGGGCCTGAATGAATTAATGGTACTAAATGGCATTATCTAATATTTTCTCTCCTTTTGACCTTTGTTACAACCTTCTCCAATTTTCTGTACCCCCAACCCCCTGCCCTATTATCCTTTAAAAAGTTTTCATTTGGGTAATAATATGAATTTAATTTATTTTCATTTATTTATTATTATTATCTTTAATGTTATTGGATTTATGTCTATTCTATATGTGTATATGTATGTTTACATATGTGTGCACATGTATATTATATTTAAGTACATATATCTGTATTCCTATATCTTATATTATATAATA
>WWET01007412.1:38386-51810 GCA_011038615.1 Limnodynastes dumerilii
TTTTTTTTTCGATTTAAATGACTTAATTTAATTGGAATACTCACATTATCCCACCTGTTCTGAGAGCCTAAAAATCTTACCTATACGTAAGTTGACTGTCAGTTGATACTGTGCACGCACAGCACTATGATTTCCACATCAGAACGCAGTCAACCAATGCTGCATTTTGTGTGGATTTCAATCGAGATATACGCATGATGGCTGGGCTTAGGAATAGTGATTGTACAATAAGGGTTTGGCTAAGCCCTTATGTATGATCTGCCATTTTGTACGTGGCCTTCCGCATGTGGAAACTTTTCTGAAGGTTTTCTGCATGTGGCATGTCTGCATTTACAAGGGGAGTACAGGGGTTGTGCACTCTGCTCACACATACAGAAATTAGAATCACAAATAACAAACATTAGCCTCCGTTGCAAAGGCTTGCATACAGAATTTGCACTTGGTTCTGGATTCTTTATTATTAATAACAGCATAAAAGTACACTTTGCTTGGAACCACCATGATTCAGCTATAATTTAACCATCCTAACATCTAGGGCCAGATTTACTAAAATCGATTTTGCGTAACTCGCCAGAGATTGCATGCAATGTCTGGCAAGTTTTAAAGCCAATTTTAAAATAAATTCAGACTAAAATCGCTGGAGATGAGGGTTAGTGAAACTCACCATAGAAAAAATCGCTACGGCGAGTTTCAAAAGGCAGAGTATACAAATCGCTGTATTTACTATAAAGGGATTTTTTAAATCTCTGCTAACTCGCCTCTAACTCTGGCAAGAAAATAGAGGTGGGTGTGGGTGTCAATTTCCTTGAAATCGCATGTATTGCAGGGCATGCTGTGCCTTGTAGTACCATAAGAGGCAGCATGCCAAGGGTTAATAGCATGCTGCAGCATACAGAATGGCCCTCCTTTCAATAAAACTAAAACTACCTGTCCCCGTTTTAAAATAAAAACATAATTATAACATAAAGAAGTAATCATGTTGTCTCCGTAACATAAAGAAGTAATCATGTTATCCCCGTAATATAAAGAAGTAATCATGTTGTCCTCATAACATAAAGAAGTATTGCTGTTGTCCCCGTAACATAAAGAACTAAAGCTGATGTCTCCGTTCCTTTAAAAGAAAAAAAAAATATTGTGCCCTTTTTTAAGTATATTTAATAAAGCCATATTTTCACTTGTAAAAAATATTCCAGCATATCCATAAAAAAAACAATTCAAAAAATAAAATAAAAAATATTGTTTATACTCACAGTTCTGTTGTCCTCTATGTTGCCAGGCGATGATCGGGACTCAGGCTCCTACTCTTCTCCAGGCACGAGAAGAGCTCCTTCCTCTTTGGGGTGTCTCCAGCGAATGACTCATGTCATTCCTGGGGCCCTATTTATACCCTCTTGCACGAGATCCTGTCAGTGGGTTGGGTAGATTCAGGTGAAAACATTATTAGTTCTGTTTTTAAAATATAAAGTTTGAGGTTGTGAGAGGACATTCAGGATGCAATGTCAGAGAGTCATTCATTTACAAGGGCCAACACAGTGAGAGATCAGATGTGCATAGGCAGATTTGTGTATCATTTGTGTATCACCTGTGGTACTGCATTATTAACTGCACTATCCCTGGATCTTTCCCTGCTATTTCTATCTGCTCAGTGTCAGAGTGAAGGATTCCAGTCCGCCTATCTGTGTGCAAGGGTTCCAGTCTGTGTACCAGTATATAAGGGTTCCAGCCTGAATATCTGTGTGCAAGGGCTCCAGTCTGTACAGCAGTGTATGTGGGTTCCAACCTATATTTCTGTGTGTTTGGGTTGCAGTCTAGGTACCTATGCTGCAGATTTTCCTTGGAGGCTATCACTGGGGGCCACAACCTATCAGGTGCCAGCAGCCAAGCCTATCCACACCATCAGGGGCTCTAGGGAATACCTGGTCCCGGTTTAAACTCAGCGCCCTGGTGATAACCTGTAAATCTATGAATCCGGTCCCTTGTCCTTAATGGATGATGCAAATCTTGGTGACATTGACATTGGTGGATTTTGCACAGGAGCGCTCAGTTAAAAATTAAAATAAATGAAAATAAATTCATTAAATAAATGAAAGAGGCAATTGGGGTTAGAAGCCTGAGTAAAAATGAGAGATTAAAAGTAGTATTGTTTGGCATTGTCCAAAGCATTTTGATTTGAGTGATAAGTGCAAATTATAACTTCATCAGGAAAACAAGATAGCAGGAGACATTTTTTAAGGTTTTTTGTATCCTTAGAGTGCTATGGCTGACATTGAAATGTACATGGTGGGGTGGAATAGATTTCTCTGGGTGCAAGAATGTTAGTAGTTAGCTAGCAAAGGAGGACAACTAGTAAGGAAAAGTTTACAGGTTATAAGGTGATGATCTGAGAGAGTTATTAAGATAAGAGTCTAAAACATAGTTTAGAGAATACAAGATCAATGCAATAGCCATCCTTATGTGTAGAAGAATCACTCTACTGGCAGAAGTCGAGAGATAAGGTTAGAAGGAAATGCTTAGAGGCATCAGGAGATAAAGGTTTGATAATGAGATGTTAAAATCACCTAGAATAATTTTTGGGATGTCAGAGGATAAGTAATGAGGGTGCCATGCAAAAAAGTGTGAAAAAAAATTGTTGGCAAGGTGTCTTAAAGGCGTGATAAATCACAGCCACATGCAGAGAAAAAGGGTTGAAGATGCAAACAGTATGTACTTCAAAGGATGTAAAAGTAAAGGAACAGAATTGTGTATGTGCAATTTGAGGAAAGTGGTTATAGATGACGAGGAAGGTACACAATGAGAACTGGTGGATAATGGATATATAGGGTTTGCAAAAAAAGATGATAGCAGTGCTAAACTGGGAGCTTAGTCCAAAAAACATTTAGACAAAGAGCAGTTAAAAGAAATGGAGGGGAAGAAGGGATAGTTGGAATTTGAAGATCGGGAAATGAAAACAGGAGTTGGAGTAATGGAAAAAAAATACTCCCAGAAGGATTGTTTAGAAAGCTATAAGGAAGAGCTGAACAAATATGCAGTGGAGATCAATATGAAAGAAAAATGTAATTGGCAGTGCAATTTCCATTAAGGTGGGGATCATTAAAGAATTTGCTAGAGTGCGCCATAGTGTTCTTTTTTTCTGTTAAATTTTGCCTGTCACAATATCTTTTTCTCTGTCACACCATTTTTGTTCACCTGGTTTTTCTTTTAATAGTTTACTTTTATTTATTTTTTTGTGGTACATAAAGCATGAAGGTTACAATGCCGATAAATACATTCAATACTATAACCAAACGGCGTTTGTTTTTTTGTAAGTTTCGCTTGTAATAAGACTGTAATAAGAGTGTAACAGTAGACAAAACTTTGACATACATATAGAGTAACAATCCAATACCATGTTTTAAAGATAGGAATAAAGGGAAAAAAATAAAAAAATAAAATGGGTGTATGGGGGTTGTAAGTCAGTCAGACGTCCACGTGCAGAATATAACACTTATCAATTGTGGATACGGAGTAGTTAGATGAAAAGATCTGCTAGCCCATGTACGGGGAAATGCACCTAAGGTGGGTGGTGGAATGCAAACCAGGGGGCCCAGACCCACATAAAAATATGGAATCTATTGTTCAGATATGCTAACATCTTTTCCAAATTTTATTAAGTAGCTGTGAGGGGCATTTAGTCCTTGTCTATCCCATCTATTGACAGGCCTAAGAGGACCAAGGACATTTAGAAATGGGAATGTTAAAAGCCTGTGATATGAGTGTTGCCACTCTGGACCAAAATTTTGATGCAGTTCCACTGTGCAGAAAAGAGCCCTCCCCCGCACCCCCTCCAGCAGACTGATGGGGTAGTGCTTTACATGCGACGTAAGCGCTTGAGGACCAAGTACCACGTACAGTAGATTTTAAACATATTTTCCTGAATTAGTGTAGAAAGAGAAACCCTAGGGAGTCTCTCACGGATCAGGGCCCATGCTTCTTCCTCTGGGGCCTCCCCCCAGGTCTTTCTCCCAGGCAAGTTCATGTTTAGGTAAAAGGACCTGTCCATAGGATAGCATAAACATGCACAGAGTGGAGATAATTTTCGGGTGAATCGAACAAATTGAAGCAGGGAGTCTAGTGGGGGGTAAGCCTAGTGCATTGGCCAATGATGACAATCCGCATGCTGAAGCTTCAAACTGTAACCACCTGGGACCAGAGTCTGTGGCAAACCAAGCAACTGCCTGCCCTAAGTGGGAGGCTAGGTAGTAAAGCTGTACATCTGGGAAGCCTCATCCCCCATTGTCAGTTGCTCTTTGCAAATTTGCGAAGCTCAATCATGGGGCCTTGTTCCCCCAAACGAATTGGACAAGCCATCTGTAAATCTGGGTTAAAGTGTTTTGCGGAACAGAAATAGGGGGTGTCTGGAAGACATTGAGCAGGCGAGGCAAGACATTCATTTTAATGGACACAATGCACCCCACCCAGGCTATATACATGGATTGCAATCGAGCTGGGTTAGATTTAATGGAGTTTAAAAGTGGGGGGAAGTTTTTGCTGTACAGGGTGTGGTAAGATTTGGTGATAAGGATTCCTAAATATTTTTTTTTCTCTTTGCCAAATGAAGTTATAGTAATTTCATTGTGGAGGGTTGTATATGGATTGGCAGGATTCTGTTTTGGTGAGGTTGACTTTATATCCATATAGGAAGCCATAAGGGGAGATAATAGAATAAAGTGTGGGGGGGTGGAGAGTGTGAGAGAGACGTCATCCGCAAATAGGGAAATTTTTTATTCCCCACCCCCCACCAGTATCCCCCCAATATCATGGGCCTCACTTATCCTATCCGCCACGGGTTCCTATGATTAGGGCAAAAATCAGAGGGGACAAGTGGCAGCCCTGTCTCATACCATTGGTTATATCGAAGAGGACACCATTTGCTGACACTTTAGCAGAAGGCAAGCAATATAGGGCTTGGATCCCAGTTAAAAGTCACCAGTAAAGTCAAAGTGGAGGAGGGTGGCAAGCATAAAGGGCCAGCTAATGCAGTTGAATGCTTTATCCGCATTGAGTGAAAGCAAGAGATTTGGAGTTTGGTGAGAGTTAATCATGTGAAGAAGGCTTATTACCCGACAAGTGTTATCCCATTCTGTCTACCTGGGATGAAGCCAACCTGGTCTGCATGGATCAGGGAGGGAAGCACCCTGTTTAGCCTAATGGCCAGTATCTTGGCTTATGGCTTAACGTCTAAATTGAGTAAGGCGATTGGGCAGTAACTGTTGCAGTTTGAGGTTTCCATCCCATCCTTTGGGATCACAATGCTCCTGGCTTCCTAGGCTTCTATAGAAAAAGAACCTAATTTTAGGATGACATTGAATCATGAGGGTAAATGAGGGCCAGAGTTGAGGCAAATGTCTTGTATTATGCAGCAGAAAGGCCATCTGGGACAGGGCTTTGAAGCGCTTCAACCCTTTTATGGCTCCCAAAACCTTCTCTACAGTAATAGCCTCACTCAACAAGGAAGAAGCTGTTGGACCCAAATGGGATTTTTCAGGCCCCAAGAAAGGTTTAAATATCATGTGAGCTAGGTGAAGGGGTATTGATGTGTTGTGCCATATTGTATAGTTTGGAATGGAAGGTAAGGAACTCTGTAGTGATAGATTGGGGGGTCTCTAACTGTGACACCTCAGTCATTTTTTAGGGCAAATACATTGCTCCATGCTTGTTTGGAATGGAGTCTAGAGGCCAGCAGCCTGTCTGCCTTATCACTCTTCTCATAATAAGATTTCAGGGAGTTTTCAACTTCGTGTGAGGAGTATATTTAATTCCGCCCTGTGACAGGACACATGGATCCTCACTGCTGCCACCAGAAATGTAACAAGATCCACGGATTCTACTGCTGTGACCAATCTGTAACCAGTGCTCCCGACCGTTGTCCTGCTACGTTGCTACGGGTTACAACTTATCCCGATATGGCTCCTATACCGTGGGTATAGGGGTTCATTCTTACAGCCAGTAACTGACTGTCACTGGCTCCTCCCACTGCGCTATAGGAGGGGTGTTGTGCCACCACTAGGCTCCTGCCACCAGCACCTAGACCCGCTTTCTTCCGGGTATCCACTGGAATGGCTGTTGCAAGCCCCTGGTCTGGATGTTGTCCCCCTGAACCACTTGCTTCTGTTCAGGGCTGCTGGGTAGCTGGCAGAGCGGACAGGATGCTGGGCTCTCTTCAGATCAGCAGAGAAACGGATTAGATGTCAGCTAATCTGTAGGTCACAGGAATAAAGAGGATGCAATGCTTGAAGCAAATAGATGGTTTTATTAGCTCTTCATTGGGTCCTGATAAGGACCTCTGGACCAGTGGTGTTATGAACCTCTGATACGTCCAGGCTCAAAATACTTCAGTAGGAATACCTCTTTCATACAAATACAGCTCAGTTTATATACAGGTTTTGGCACACATGCTGGGAGGGGGGAACACCCACTACCAGCTCCAAACGGTGCCAAACTGTCTCAAATATAACATTAATTTATTACTGTCAGGAAATATTTTCTACAGACAGGAATTTAACTCTATCTACACATAACGCAATTTACACATAACAGTTTATCTACAACACAATTTACAGATAACAACATTTCCCTAAGTCCATGGGCTTCTAAATTAGCAAGTTCCTGTACCTTAGGATGAAAGCTAAGGACACCCCACTGTGCTCTCAAGCCATGATGTGCAGTCTGAAAAGCCTCATTACCATAGCTAATTACCAAAGAAATTGTCCAGAATGTCCTAGCATTCATACAATAAACTAGATACATTTCTAAAATACAGTAATGCACTGCGTAACTAACATGAATTATGTCCATTCATAAATTATATGGTGTGGTCTGGTCATGTATGATGTGGTCTGACCACACTCCTCCCCCCAGTTCATGCGGGCCACCAGTGGCCATGTCCTCACGATTTGGCTTCTGGTCCCGCAGCCCCTTGGGTTAACATGGGTGATCCGGAGGTTCAGGTTCTTCCTGATGAGACAGTCCATCCACAGTACTATGCGCCTGTCCTTGCATGTGAATAATGTAAAAGTCATAAGTCTCAAGCACAAGGCTCACCCGCAAAAGTCTGCCATTCTCCCCTGAGGTGTGTTGTAGCCACTTTAAAGGATTTTTGTTCATAGCCATGATAAAGTGTTGTCCATACAAATATGGCTGAAGTCATTTCATAGCCCACACAAGTGACAAACATTCTTTACCAAACATGGCACACCACACTTCTTGATCCAGCAGTTTCCTGCTCAAATAAGCCACAGGGTGTTCCTGCCCATTGGGGCCCACATGGCTAAGTACTGCTCCAAGTCTGTACTGTGAGGAATCAGTCTGTACAATGAAGTCCTTTCCGTTGTCTGGTGCTGTCAACACTGCAGCGTGTATCAGCGCCTTCACATCTGTCTGTGCTATGAAGTCCTTTCCATAGTCCAGCACTATCAGCACTGCAGCGTGTATCAGAGCCTCCCCCAGTAACGGGAATGCCAGCTTACAAGCAGGAGTCCCGTCACCTACCTTTGGGAGTCTGTTCTTTGGTGGATCTGTCAGGGGTCTTGCTACAGTTCTGATGTCTGAAACCAAATGTCTGTAGTACCCTGTTGTCGCTAAGATGGCCAATACCTGTCTTTGGGGTGTAGGTCATCTGTTTGCTGCTCCCTTAGTTGGGTCTGACTTAGCCCTATCTCCCCCTGCACACCACCCCATCTGACTTCCCCATCTGCACTTGTCTGCTCTGATGGTCTGTTCTGTCCACTGATTTCTTGCTAACAACTGCCCTCCATGTCTCAGACGGTCCTCCTCAGGAACCAATACAACAGAGGACACCCAGAGACTGCACAATATCTGGATCCAGCATTTCCGGTACCTCCCTGTCCATACACTCCTTTACCCCTGGTGATACCTGATACACAGGTGGCCTTATGGGCTTGCAATCACTAGTAACTACATGGTGCATTACTATAGAAGTCCTACCTGGGTTTCTGGTAAACTGAGCAGCAAAGGTCCCCAGCACTGCACACTGTTCCCTCTTACAGCTACTCAGCTCCTCCTCCCAGCCCACGTCTTCTACGCCACCATCGCCCTTGGCATACATGAGGAGATCACTTCCTGATTCCTCAGTGCATAAGTAGAAGACCACCCAACACTCGTGGTATGCCTTCAACATGTTTACATGGTAGGTCCCCTGTCGCCTATCTGTGTGATCCAATGACACCACATAGGCGATATCACTTAGGTGTTTCTGCCATCTCCAACACTCTAGCTGGGGCCCCCTCCTCATCCCAGGTCTCCCGCTTGGTCTGTGCCTCAGCTAGACTTACTTGTGCATTAAAGCCCTGAGGTACCACCTGTGGCACATGCTCCCTGTATCGTCCATCACCCTCTATCTTCCTGACTACCTGGTTCAGTGACTCCTTCCTCTAGGTCACACTCCCTACATCCACCCGTGAAACGCTATGACTTGCTGGGCACCTCACACCTCCCAGTGAAGGATCAGAGATCTGAGCTCCCCTAAACTGCCTTCTACCTCTCTCACTGTCTGTTAGGTCAGGACATTCTCCAGGGGAGGCTACAGTAGGGCGACACTAGTTAGTCAGAATAGGGTCAGTCAGAGGGATGTCACTGTGGTCAGTTATACTCACCGCTGAAGCTGGCACACTGCTAGGGACAGGAGCATCGCTGGGCAACCCCACCTCAAAAGGCTGCTGAGAACCAAGATCCGCTGTGTTACTAGGGGACGCTGCCTCTCCTGAGGTAAGGTGCTGGCTGGGTCCTGATAATGTTGCAGCTTCTATCTCTTCCTCTAAGCTGGATGATGCTGTTGCTATTGGCAACCGTTGTCTGCCAGATTGGGTCCTTTCCTCTGGGCTGGGTGTTGCAGTTACAGATCTGGATGACTGTCTGCCAGCTTGACTCCGGGTGATAGGTGAAACAAATTTCGTCTGCATTCCAAGGCCAAGATCGTTGCCCAGGACTACATCAGTTGGAAGTCCATCCATAACTCCTACATCTCGCATCTCCTTGCCAGCTCCCCAGTCCAGACATACACCGCGCCATGGGGACGTCTGTATTCCGTCTGCCACAGTCACCTTAGCAGTTTATCCCTGCAATATTGCAGCAGGTTCCAAAAGATAGGAGCTCACCACAGTGATTGAGGCCCCTTAGTCTCTCAGTCCTTCACCGTGCAGGAGTCCCACTTGGACTGGTTGCAGATGTCTCCACATATTGGAAGGTGGTCTTGTGGCAATAGCAGTGATCCTCTGCACAGAGTCACTCTGCTCCACACCACACTCCCTTGGGCTGACAGGAGTGGGAACAGTCTCTTGGACCTCACCTCTTCTGGTCAGGCATGCAATCCTTGCCCCAGGACTCGGATTAGGGGCACGAATCTGGGGTGCTTGGGCTGAGGGACAGTTCATCCTTAAGTTATCAATTTTCCCGCAGCCATAACAATTTTTCTCCACCCTTGGCTCTGGTGGTCTCTGATAGTTTCCAGGGACAGTACGGGGCAACGCTTGGCTATAGGTACCTGGGTTCGTGGGCACTTGCCTGGGGGGTGAGTAGAAGAAGAATGTCCCTCTGCTCTTACAGTCCTTTGGGGCTGGCTGGTTGTCTGGCGTTTTTGCCAGTATGGATAAACCGCCACATATTGATCCGCTAACTGGACCGCTTCTTCCAGTTGCTTTTCGCCAACTCCTGGAACTTCTGCCGGTACATTTCCTGGGTAATAAGATAACGCTTAAGGAGGGCCCTCCTAACAATGGGGTAGATCCAGAATTCCACTTGCCATACGTTTACTCGCGTAGTGTATTTACGCCTGCGTACCTTCTATACACTCCTCTTGGCACACCCCTTGACGTACTTATTTTGTCCGAGATACGCTTTCCAAACCCTGCCTTAACTTTTGCCCACGTAACCGATGTCATACGCACACGTACGTATGAGCAACACGTATTTACGCTGCTAAGCACACCCATACTGTACACTTAAAATACAAACCCCCGCCTACATAACGTAATTCAGACGTATTTGTGACTCACGTAAAATTGGCACGCCCACACGTAAGAATGTACGTGACACATACATGAATGGTCCATACGTTCACATTTACGCTACATTACGGAGCGTATTTTCTATGGTGCGCATGCGCAGTACTTACCAAAACGCGATTTTACGTCTCCGCCACACGTACATTCGCACACAAGCATTGTTCTGGATCTAGGCCAATGTCATAATCCACACAGTCCTCTTGGGCCACTCCGCGGTACACTTCCACTGCCCGTCCTTGCAGGGTTGATACCAGGTACTTAACCCATTCCCTCCTGGGTAAGTCATGGAATTTGGAGTTGGAGTTTGCAAGTCCTTTCAAATACTTGTAAATGTCCATCAATATCTCCACAATTGTCCTCAAACTTTGTACACTGTATAGATCCTATGCGGGGTACAGGAGTTGTTAACTGTTCCCGGTGCACTGCCATCTGCTGTACCCACCTCTGGCCACATAGCTGTATAACAAGCATCCGCTCCTCCCTGGATGCACCTTCCCCCAGGTACGCCAACTGCGCAGCTAATGTGTCAGACTTACCATGGATCACAGGTTATGAAGCCTGAGCTGCTTGTACCTGATACTGGGGAATACCACTGATGCTGGACTATACTAGGGTCCAGATGTGACGTCTTGGGAAAACACTTGTCTTTCCTCTTCAATGTCGCAGTCGCTGTCAGGCTACTCCCCCTGGACTGACCTGTTCTACTCCTCCCAGTCCAGCAGAGCCTTTCTCATCTCGCCTCTTATTGCTGCATAAGAAACATCCACACCTTGGGCTTGGCAAAGAATTTTCAGATCCGCCTTGGACAATCCGCTGTATTTTGCCATCCTGTGCGTTCCCCTTTGCTGCAGTTACTCCTCTCCTGAGTAACTCGGCTTTCACCAACAGGGCACAAAAAAGCCATCTGAAACAATCCCACCACTTGCCGCCAGAAAATGTGACAGGACACATGGATCCTCACTGCTACCACCAGAAATGTGACACGATCCACGGATCCTACTACTGTCCCCAATCTGTAACCAGTGCTACCGACTGTTGTCCTGCTACGTTGCTACTGGATACAACTTATCCCGATATGGCTCCTACACCTTGGGTATAGGGGTTCATTCCTACAGCCAGTAACCGACCATCACTGGCTTCTCTCACTGCACTGTAGGAGGGGTTTTGCCACCACTAGGCTCCTACCACCGGCACCTAGAACCACTTTCTTCCGGGTATCCACTGGAATTGCTGTTGCACGCCCCTGGTCTGGGTAGCTGGCAGAGAGGACAGGACACTGGGTTCTCTTCAGATCAGCAGAGAAATAGATTAGATGTCAGCTTATCTGTAGGTCACAGGAATACAGTCGATGCAATGCTTGAAGCAAATAGATGATTTATTAGCTCTTCATTGGGTCCTGATAAGGACCTCTGGACCAGTGGTGTTATCAACCTCTGATACATCCAGGCTCAGAATACTTCAGTAGGAATACCTTTTTCATACAGACACAGCTCAGTTTATATACAGATTTTGGCACACATGCTGGGAGGGGGGAACACCCACTACCAGCTCCAAACAGTGCCGCTCTGTCTCAAATATAACATTCAATTATTAGTCAGGGGATTTCCTACAGACAGGAATTTAACTCTATCTACACATAACACACTTTACACATAACAGTTTACCTATAACACAATTTACAGATAACAACATTTCTCCAAGTCCATGGGCTTCTAAATTAGAGAGTTCCTGTATCTTAAGGACCCCTGACTGTGCTCTCAAGCCAGGATGTGCAGTCTGAAAAGCCTCATTACCATAGGTAATTACCAAAGAAATTGTCCAGAATGTCCTAGCATTCATACAATACACTAGATACATTTCATGGTATGGTCTAGTCACATATCACGTGGTCCGGCCACACCCCCTTACTGCTATGAGTCATTTGAAATTCTCCTCTGAACCTGAAGCTTTGTGTTTCCTATCAAGTACCTTTAATTTAGCTGTTAATCTTTTGAGCTCTATCCCTTTTAACTTTTGGATGAAATCTTGATTAAAATTCCTCTGATAATTGCTTTGTGAGCATCCCAGACCAGCATAGGGGGGGTGTTGGTAGCAAAATAGAACTGTAGGTCATTAAGAAGTTGTAGTTTTGTTTTGGGGGTTTAACAGTAATCTGTCATTAAGACGCCAGGAGAAGCAGCGGGATGGGATCTGGGGGCCACCACTTTCTACTGTAATTGGGCTATGGTCTGACCAAGTGCACGGGAGGATGTCAGCATTAGATAGATGTTGGGTAGGTTCGATGCTTGTGAGGATCAATTTTATTCTAGTGTACACCTTTTGTACTGCTGAGTAATAAGTGTAGTCTCTCCCTGTGTGGTTAGCCAGACGTCATGTGTCAAAAAACAGGTGTTGAGAGAGAAGGTGTTGGAGGGCTTTTGAGACTCGGGAGGTCTGGGCCTGTGAGGGATGTGAGAGGGGTGCTGATCTGTCTAGGTGGCAATCGGGTACCACATTGAAGTTAGATAAAATGATAGAAAAATAGATAAAGCGCCCAAACCTATAGTGTATGCAGCTTAAATGTGAATACAGTGGTGGAACACGAACCACAAATCAGATAATGTAAAATAAACAATACACATTCAATTAGCGCTCACTATAATGCTCAAACCAATAGATGGTCATGTATAATATGCACACAACAGAGTCCTAAGATGACGAGGTAAATGGTCAAAAATCCTTCTGATAGACGGTACAGGTGTGGTCATATATCAATAGTAAAACGGTAGGCGATACAGGCTAGTAGAGATGGCAAAGTACCTTTCAATAGTTAGAGATCTGCAAAAAGGAAAACGAGCCGTTCGCTATACCGGATCGTGTGCTGGCAGACGCACCGCGTGGATCTCTTCTCCCATCTGCTCCTTCCTGAATGTGTGCCTCGTGTGGCTCAGTTTGCGTTCCAATACTAGGCAACGGCCATGTTGCGTTCCACTCGGAGAGATAGTCGCATGGAGAGGATCGGAAAAGAGGGGAAGCACAAAAAAAGCACTATATAGTGCAGATCACATTTATTGATAAATAAAGTGCAGGATACGTATACTTACAATGGAGTCATTCACATAGGCATTAAAAGAAAGAAGAAGAAGCAGGTTTCCAAAGGTTCCTTTTTTCTGTACAACGGAGCTGCATTGAACCCCAAATCAAAGAGTGAGGGTGAGAGTATGTCTCTAGGCACCAGCCAATGCGTTTCGACTGTTAAACAGTCTTTCTCAAGGCTAAATGAGGAAATGAGGTGCTGTAGAGATATACATATAGGGAGGTAGCATTTTTGCTGAGTGAGGATTGGTTGAAATCTTTTTTTCAAAAATAAGGTGCACAGGTAATGGA
>WWET01007413.1:14726-29054 GCA_011038615.1 Limnodynastes dumerilii
AGAGCATCGTAGCTCTGGATCAGGCCCAATGACCCTACGGTTGAGTTACAGTCACACAGACCTTTGATATTTCTCCCGAGTGTCCAATATTGCTGTTTAAATAAACAATTAAAGCAGCAATCTCATGAAGAATAGGTTTTATGTTTTAAACCGGGTTTTAATCCTGGAGACTCACAAAATTCAGGCAGTTCTTTCAGTATCCTCTGCAAACCTTTCACAGTGACTGTGATTTAATGGGAAATCACAGCCTTAAGTCCCACCCTCCTGCCTATTCCTTGTGTTACTAGGGACTAAGTGGGACTTGATGATGTAAGTTGGGCCATTCCTAGTAGCACTGATGAATAGGGGGTGGGGCTTTGAGATGTGATTTGCATAAATCACTCCACTAGGCTCCGCCCCCATACTGGCATTTTGCCTTTGGAACACCTCTATGTGCTATCAGTAAATCCCTCCCTCCAGGTCTCCTCACGGTCATTAGATGGTTGGCTGGCTGAAACATGCACCCCAGGCCGCCTGTACCTGACCAGATGGACAATTATACGGGTCTGCAGTCAGACTGTACAGGTGGGATCCAGTGTTTGTTTTATGTTGCAGCGTGAACAGCTCTGTACACAGTTCTTTACAGACACAGGTTATATATAGAAGGGATCAGCGAGCTTTGCTGTGCATACATTATGGTTATATATAATTTAAGAGATGAATCAGGGAACTGTGACAGCAAAATAATGTAGGGCAGAATTTTCCACACTATAAAATTCAACTTATTTCTGATAATCAGGGGTGGATTGGGAACTTAAAGTGGCCCTGGAAAAAACTCTGCAAGGGGCCACATGTAGGAGGGGCTAAAAAAGGAAGCAGGGTCACCGCAGAATAAAGGGGTGCAATATGTCCTTCATGACTGCCTTACACCTGCAGCTTCCTAGTCAGGATTGTCAACTCTCCTGGAATCTGTGGAAGACTCCCGAAATTAGGGCCTAGCTCCCGGTATCCCTGGAGAGCCGGCAAATCTCCTGCAATGGGATTGAGTCCATGACATCCTCCCACAAACAATATGGTGAGACCTATAGCTACTAATAATGGGTGGGTCCTGATGATGCGATTTACATAATCAAGCCCCGCCCATCCCTACTAACAGTATGAATTGTTCCATTGCTAGGAAGGGTGGGGCTTCGTAATTCAATTTGCATAAAAATGAGTTGTCAAGCTCCGCCCCAAACCGCATTTTTTTTCTTGCCTCCGAGGAAGAACTGAGAAATGTCCTGTATCAGGCCACAGCACTGAGTCTCAATGTAGCAGATGAACTGGGGAGCAGGGGCCCGGTTCAAAAGCCCTAAGGGATTATAGTTATGGTTTATCGAATCCAGACCTGGTGGACCTATGGCTCCAGGTGCATACCTCCCAACCATTACAATCCAACTAACAGGACAAATAAGCCCCGCCTCAGTCACATCCAAACTCTGCCCATTTCCTAATAAACTCCGCCCCTACTGGTGCGGCGGCATGGGCCAAAAAAATAGTGTTCTGAAACTACAGATCCCAGCATGCTTTGTCAGGTATCAGCTATGCCCATGCAGTCCAATAATGCTGGGACATGTAGTTTTACAACACCAGGAGAGCGTCAGGTTGGTCAGGTATGACCATTCTAGAGCGTAATAGCTAGAGTTGGCTTGGTTGCTATGGGCAACAACTTCCATTTACCTTTATAAAACCTTTCGTAAATCAACTCCATGATCCTAAGTTGTTATTGACTGAACCACACAAATCAAATATTGAATATCTCCATAGAAGACAGGAAGCAGCTTTCACACAAACACTCAAATGTCTTTAATGATTTATGAGGGAGATATACAGTAGATAGCAAACATCCATGTAATGCACAGCCTACTGTGCCTCATCCCTAACACCTTTCATCTGCAGAACGAATGTTAACAGAACGATATTGACAAGACTGTAAAAATGCAGCAATACAGTGACGCAGATGATTTCTAAACATCCACAACAGCTAAAAATACACTTTCTGCTGTTTGAACAAACATAACATTACAGCATGCATAATACACAGCCTGGGTGTGCTATATTGTCTGCTTTCTCAGAACGATCAATAGGAAGAGGATTTTTACTGGACACATGCGTCAGAAAAAGGATGTTATTGTGCATTAGGACAGATTGTTTCAAAGCCACAAATAAGATAATGGAGGACACACATGGACATAGCTGCAAATAATGAAAGGTAAATGTTGTCAATAGCAACCAAAAGATGTTGCTATGCAGACTTCAGGGCATTCGAATTATAGCGACTTCCAAAAAAAGTCTTGATTTTCTTCAATGGTCTAATTTAAGTTTCCCGACTATGGACATTCCTGGATATACAGAGAGCATAATTACCTTTATTATACATTGACTAAGTGGGAACACCCACTAGTGAACTTAGCCACGCCCCTTTGTCTGAAGTGTCATTGGATGGTCCGAAATGCATTCCAATTGGTTAGCATATATGCGTAGTGCAAAAAAATGCTATATATACAGATATTTTTTCTTGTATGTAGAGATTTGAATTAATGTAGTAAGTGTTGTACAGTAAGTAAATTCCTACCACACAAATTTATATGCATGTCCTTATACACCTATTTCTTTGCATAATGCATATTCCTGTACCTGGTTACACCCCTTCATATATGTGAAAGCTGCTGTCATATCCCTGCTGTCCCTTCTCTGCTCCAAGCTATACATGTTACTTCCTTTAGTCCAGGCATGGCCAACCTGTGGCTCTCCAGGTGTTATCAAACTACAACTCCCAGCATGCTTTCTTAGTTATCAACTATAACTAAGCAGGTAAAGCATGCTGGGATTTATAGTTTCACACAGGGGCGTTTTAAGAAGTAAGGGGGCCCGTGTGCAGGATTTGCACATGGGCTCCCCCCCCCCTCCCTTACCTGAGGCAGGACTGTCCAGATTTGCGGCCCGAAAAGGGGGCGGGGCTTAACGGCGCTGTAAGCCCCACCCCTTTTTCGCCCCGCGAATCGGGACAGTCCCACCGCAGGGGAAGGGGGACTAATTTGGCATCTATTTCTTCCCTCCGGAAGATATTAGAGGGAAAAAATAGATGCTGAATGGCCCCCCTTCCCCTGCCAACCCAGGGTGCAGGATGCATGCCACAGGGCCCCCTGTTCTGAGGGGCCCGTGTGCACTGCACACCCTGCACCCATTATAGATACGCCAATGAAGACAGGCATATTCTAATGCCTTAAAAGCTTAGTTCCCAGTAGTGCAGCACCAGCGAGGCGTTTCGCAGAAGGAACGTATGTCTGGATCCCATCAAGTATTATTATTGCATAGTATTACACTGCTCCCACCCAGCTGCTATTTAATACCACCCGGCTGGCAATATTTTCTGGGGAGAACACTGATGCCATTCATTCAGGTTGTGTTTCTCTAGACTTGATGATGAACAACGATTTTACCTGGATGGTATATTGCTATCCAATAGAACTTTTAAAAAAGATTTTTCAAGAAGGAACGAATGCTGGGGGTTCTTTTTGGATCTAATCTTTTTTAAGTATTTGTGATGTAACTGTAATGTGGTGGATGTTGAGGACTGTGTTTTTTCTGTAAGTATATTTGGATTGCAAGAACGCAGAGACAGATTTTTTTTTACCTTTCTGTCATCTTTATAATAATGGTGTACCATACCTATAGAGGTGTCTGATGTAGATTCATGTAGGTGGGTGACTACTTGTACACTGGTATCTTCCAAGTGGTTGAATGTTAGTCATCACAGCCTAAGCTAGATAATATATATGAGTGGGGTAGGCACATGCCTATTGTCAGATGCTAAATTCCCCACTTCTATTTTGATGGCAGTTTAAGTTACTATTTTCCCACAACATTCTGAAATGTAATGCTTCTTACATCAAACAGTTTCAAACCCCTGAATAAGGACCTAGATGTTGAATTTGAGGGTACTTGCATTAAACTTTCAAGATTTTCTAGACTATTAGATGGGATTTTTACTTTGCACTCTTTAATATGTACCTCCAAGTATGTCAGTTTTGTTTATGAAAAAAAAAAGGAAACTGCATACTGTATATCTATAAAGGATAAGAAGAAACTGCAGAGAAATTATGATTTTTAAATCTTTTGTTTACTCGAGTTCATGTTCTGAAGAATCTAAAGATGCTGTCTCACTTCCTGTAAGTAAATTTACAGTATAAGTGTGGTTTCTTTATAAAGAGAATCAAGGAAAAAGTTAATTGATTTTTATTTAAAATCCTTGTAATAGAACAGAATAACTACAAACACATAATAGGCACTTTCTTGGGATTGCTGATTCCCATCTGCATTATTAATTCATATGTGATCATAGTTAGTACTGTGTTTTTAATACACTTAACATTTAACCTGCAGGGACTAAATGGCTGACAGGTTTATCCGACAGGGTTGTTAAGTCGACACTTGTCTCATAGAATATTGCAATGCCACACTTACTGTGTTCAGTATCAAAATAACCCTATGGCTTATCCTTATTCTAACCTAAAATCCTAAACCAACCCTAACCCTAATACCAACCTTAACTCCAACTTTAATAACTTACCAGAATGATGCACCTCCAGCAGTGGTGAGCAGGCCTCAGACAGCTTGAGCGGCAAGAGAAGAAGGCAGAGCGGTAAGCAGATAGGACAGAGTAGGGGAAGGTAGAATGGAAAAGTAGATAAGAAAACTGGACAGAAAGACAGGACAGCAGAGAAGAAAAGAACACAGAGTGGACAGGACAGAAAGGACCAATGGAAAATGGAAGGTCAGGACAGGAGAGAGGAAGACAGAAAGTTGCAGTGGAGAGACTGAAGGAGCAGACAGAGGAGAGCAATGGGGAGTAGGTAAGCAATTTCTTTTTATTTAACTTCCCATGTGTGATGTGTGTGGTACCTGATGGAACTCACCTCTTAACCCAACTTAACTATTGAAATAAACACAGAGACCATAACTTTGGGAACTATAAAATTTTATTATTAACGTACTGGGCCCTCTGACCAGCCACCGCCACCATCAACTCCACTCTAAACCAACCTTTGACTTGAAAAAAGGTCCTCCAAAAAGTACAGCTTACCTTCATCAGATGAATGCCCCCATCTGGGTTATACAAATTAACTTTATCATGCCTAAACACCGTGTGAGGAATCAATCTACCTCTGAGCCCCAGAATACAAACTTTTATTGATCTATTGAGCTTCTTCCTCACACCATCCATCTTCCTCACACTTCTTCCTCACACCATTCCCTTCCTGGGAATATCTCCAAGTGCGCCGAGGTACTATGTCAGATCAAAACCAAATAATGTATAGCCAGACAGGGGGAGAGGGCATAGCGCTGCAGCCTGTCAGTGTGTGGGGTTCTGCAGCACGATTATCTGCAATGCCCACACACTGTCCGATATCGCTAGCGATAAACGATAATTTTTATTGCAAACCACCCGATCGGATTATCAGACGGCAGTCTGCAGCACGATTATCTGCAATGCCGACACACTGTCCGATATCGCTAGCGATAAACGATAATTTTTATTGTAAACCACCCGATCGGATTATCAGACGGCAGCCGTTATTTTTTGATTATTGTCCGTTTCTGACAATAATCGGCACCATACACTACAGCAATAATTCGACCAATCTACGATAATTCAAAGATCGGGACGATAATCGCTCTAATGTATGGCCAGCTTTAGCTGTGGTGGGTGACTGTACACTATGGACCAGATTGTGAGCTTCGTGTGACTTATGTCCGCAGGGAGCTCTGTAAGTAAGCAGGGAGGAGGAGAGAGCAGGTCCGTCCTTACCGTCCTTCTTAAGGAATTCTGGACACTTAACTGTAATGTACAGATCTGTGGCCGGGTGCATCTCCCCACTTCCGGCCCTTCATTACCATGCCTAACCTACCACCTCCCCCCCCCCCCCGTGGACTTCCGACATGCGGGATGTGAAAGGCCGGCCCCTTCTAAGGAATAAATGTCCATCTGGCTCGCACATGTGCCGACGTTACTGTATATGTCAAGGGGACTCACACAAGAGAGTTACGCAAGTCCCCTTCCGAGCCTATTAGAGAATCAGGGCCTATGAGCCGTAATCGCCTGCAATAAAATGGACGCCGCTGTGTGCGCTTTTGGATAGCACGCAGCCCACGCTCCTTGTTCGCATGTTTCTATGTCACGTAGAATGTGCGGCGATTTGCGTTTACCTCCGGCTGAGTCCTAGTGTGTTACATTACCTTAAATCAGAATTTCCTTACTGCATAGGGCCATAGACGCAGCGGATCTTCTCATATCCTCAATTCCTGATTCCTTGGATTTGTCTTTGTCTCCATTGGATTACAGGAAAAGTATGAATAGACTCATAATGCTTTTGGTTGTCTCGTAAACATGTGCTAAGATGAACGTTTGCTCTGTGCAGCCTTCTGTTGTGGGTGGCGGGGGTGCAGATGTACGCTGGGTAATAAAATTAGTCATTACTAAGTGCCGTGTAATTCTGTCACTTAACTGAACCTCACATATGTCGTTCTTCTGCTAGAATACATAAAAGCCTACTTTACAGAATATGACCTACTAACACAGACAAAGTGATGACCGAAATTCATGCTCTGATTCCCGGTTACAGGACTTCTCCTGGGCTGCACCCACTCTCTGGAATAACCTTTCTTGACCCATTAAAACTATCCTCTACTCTCAAAACATTCAAGCGCTCCCTTATATCTCACCTTGTCAGACAAGCTTACAATCTTATTCTCAGGATTCGTCCACCTTATTTACAGCCCCTTTGTTGTCTAATTTTCCTTACGGTTACACGATTAATGCAAACTTGGACAAGCTGGAATCTGATTGGTTGCTATGGGCAAAATCTCCATTTTTCCTTTTCTGCGGTTTGGTTATGTAATTTTAGCCCCTTGTTGGGCCATTGGACCGAATCGTTGTAGCACAAAATGTCTGGCAATCATTTCAAGTAACAAAAAATATAATAAGTACCTTGGAATCTGCAAACACTAATTGTAAACAAAATACTCATCATAAAAGAAGGAAACTCCATAATGAGAAAACATCTCTATGGATCAGAAGCCACACGCTATGCAACAACAGGGCTGATCAGATGATTGTTGTGTTGATTGTTGACAATCCTGGTCAACCCATGGCTCTCCTGGTGTCCCAGCATGCTATGACTAAATGGCCGTAACGGATATCTGACAGTGCATGTTGGGATTTGTAGTTTCTGAACACCTGGTGAGCCATAGGTCGGCCTTAAGATTGTCAATGCATCTACAGGTAAAATGGAGACACAGTGGAAGACCAGATAGAGCAGAGGGACCCACCCGCTATTGTAAGTGAGGGCCCTGTGTCACAGTACGGATGTTTGGATCCAAATCTGTACTAGAAGTGCGGCCATTTTACGATTGGAAGAGGCCCATTTTGTGTAACGTCTGGATCCAGAGCTACCTCCTAGGACACAACGCAATAGCGCATTCAAACATGTCTTTCCATGACGGCTGTCCCTAATAATGGAATTTACCCGTTATAATTGCAAGTGTAGACATTAAACATGAATTGATCCAATGCGATGCCAGAACGAATCTGCCGCCTACCAGCCATTCGAACAGCTCAACACCGGTTCTCTGCATTCCCGGTTGTAGGGCAGCTGCCCACGTAAAGAAGCATTTCAGAGACACCAAGCGCTTCAGTGAATCGCCATCATCTTGGCTTTGATGGAGAATTGATAAAAGTCCTGCTAAGCGTCTGGTCTTATTTTCTCAGGGCCAACCGAAAACCAGCATAAGATGTGACATTATTTCCATTTGTGATATTTAGAGGTTAAACACCCCCCTTCCCCCCTCTTACTGGGTCTTTCGCTGTTAAATTGTTTATTTGTGGAAGTTCGCTCTCTTGAATGCCAGTGATATCACTTACATTCTGTGCGTGTGGGAGAGGATAATCTGTGAATAACCGGATATGCTGTTGATTATAACATAGCAATATTCTCTGGTTATACTAAACCATTTCACCTGGCTCTAGAAGTGTTCTGTGGAACATATTAGTGAAGTAGGAACAGATCCAGAGTGTTAAAAGAAGAGGAAAACTGGTGGAGAGTTACACCTTGGCAAAACTATGCTGAATTGCAAGGAAGGAAAATGTCATCTGTTGTATACAATATTAGAGTTGAGAGATGATGTGTCCTAATACAGGTATAAATAACAGAGTGATAGTAACGCTGGTCAGTATCTGTGTAATAATATAATAGTATTAGAGATGAGAGGTGATAAATAACAGTGTAATGGTAACGCTGGTCAATATCTGTGTAATAATATAAGTTTATTAGTAATGAGAGGTAATGTTTTCTAATACAAGTCTAAATAACAGTGTAATAGTAAGGCTGGCCAGTCCCTGCATGCAAAGAATAAGATACTTTCACCATATGGGATTCAACATGGTTTTACCCTGTAAGTTTGCACCTGTTTTCTCTTATTTCCAAACTAAATCTAGTCCATATTAGATAGTAAGTGTGATGTTTGTAATTATTTCTACTGTGGGCAACAGTGAAATAGTAGAATACCTACTAAAACATTTAAATAATGAGATAAAGGGTACTTGTCAGTATCACCATAAACCTCTTGATACCGCATGACATGTTACTCTGCTCAATGGTGGTGGCAGATAATTCCCCGGATAGGAAAGCGGTAGTGCGCTGCGATCGCCATTATTTACATAACATTCAAGTAAAGCAATGGCTGGCCAATCGGTGGCTCTCCAGGTGTTGAGAAACTACAAGTCCCAGCATGCTCCGACTGCATAGGCACAGCTGCTACCTGACCAAACATGGTGGTTTGAGAACACCTGAAGAGCCCCACGTTGGCCAGGCCTGAAGTGAAGGAATGCTAATCATCGTCACACAGGACCGGTTACGTTTGAAGAGCATGGGCCAGATTTACTAAGCTGCGGGTTTGGAAAAGTGGAGATGTTGCCAATAGCAACCAATCAGATTCTAGCTCTCACTTTCTTTTTACTTACTAGAGAATGTCAGCTAAAATCTGATTGGTTGCTATGGGCAATATCTCCACTTTTCCAAACCCGCAGCTTACTAAATCTGGCCCCATGTCTGCTCCCACACCACATCAAAAACGCATTTTGTATTTATGCCAGCATTACCAGATTGAGCCTTACTGAAGTCTGTCTTAGCTGGAGTTCAAATCCTTTAGGCTAGATTTAGTAAACCTTCTCTAAAGGAAAAATGAAGAGGTTGCCCATAGAAACCAATCAGATGCTAGCTGACATTCTCTAGTATGTAATAGGAATGTGTAAGCTAGAATCTGATTGGTTGCTATGGGCAACATCTCCATTTTCTCTTTTTGAGAGGTTTGGTAAAGCTAGTCCTTTGTCTTGTACCAATCTAAACAACAATTTATAACACTGTTAGATAGAAAACGAGTGGAATTGTTATTTGTACCTCCATTCTAATTGCAAGCAGATTTTCACGCAGTGCCTGAACAGCTGACAGCACTGTACAAGTTACAAGAAAATCCTATTTAAAGAGTAAATGCAAAAGAACGGTTTGGAAACGCTTAGATTATAGACGCTGTTGCTGTAATGTTTAATCCCATTTAAAACACCATGTGAGAAGACAATTGGCTTAGCGTTTCAGCACCAAGGTCAGCGAATAGCAGGGAAACTGGTATTATAGTCTACAGGAATACAGCACACAGACCTGAGCACAATAAGGAAGGGAGTTGCAATCACTTAGCCTGCACAGACTCACATTAAGCAATGCATATAAATGATGGATGCCCAGGCCTATGTGCTGAGTGGGTCTGCAGTGCAATCCATTGCATGGTTATAAATGACATTAGACCATTACATGGCAATCTAATAAAGGTGCAATATTACCTCTAACCATCATATCCCTGTGTCACAGCATGATACAACCACCAAATAACCAAGGAAACAGCATGCTCAAAGAGATCCAATCACTTTATGATTTTTTTTTAAATATACAATATAAAACAATACGTTTTTTTTGTACATTTGAACACCGTTGGCACATCAAACAGCTTCATTTGTCAGACATATTGCGGCATTTTATGTGTTTCAGTTGTACTTGTTACATTCATACATACTATGAGGTGTTTGATGATCAGAAATATGCAATGTCCAGCTTTGGGTCGGATACCCCCACCATCCATTTAGTTGCCCTGCAACAGAAAAACCACATATGCTAAAGTTGGGAGGGGGAGGGGAATAGACATAAATGGTAAAAGAAGCTGAATCCCAGCTACAGAAACCAAGGTGTTGAAAGTGACCCATCAGAGCTTCAAAAATAAAAAAACCCCAACCTTAGTGAATAAAAGCTGTACACACATTGTCAAAAATGCAGGATAGTGCTGCAGATTGTAGCAAGATGGCATTTTGCTCCCTGGATGCATTTGAGAATGCACATTGTCATCTGCACGGTTGAGATGGGACATATAAACAGTACCAGGGTGCTACCAAAGAGACCTATCGGGACTCAATGCTGTCAGAGAGATAGGAAAACCATATACGTTCAATAATGAGACGTCTTGCATCTGAGGGCGAATAATTGCAACCACCCGCTATCCGTTTCAAACCCGCAATGAGAAATACAGCCGTACCTAGAACAGAGAGCATTGTCTGTTAAGCCTATCACCTGGACTAATGGATCTTGAGGGTTCAAGCCTGTGCATGTGTCTCTGCAAACTAAAAAAATGAAATAAATGAATAAATAATAGCATTGTGATGTGTGATTCCACACCAGGAAAAAAAGTGGGTTTCCTTTAAATCTTTGACTTCCAGTAAGCAGGTTGCAATGTTTGATTTTGCAAACCTTTTCCAGCACTAATTCAGATCAGTGGTGCAATGTTCCCCAACAATCCATGCTTTTACAGCAGTGAACCCAAGTGTTTTAGTCTGTTCCCCCCACCCCCATCAGCAGCCTTGTAAACTGGACTCAGGCTTCAGTCTTCAAGTTGATCAAGGAATTTTTTTTTTGTTGGTTATACCTAGAATAGTCCTCGCCTCAAACCCCCTTCCCATAAGCCCATCCCGACGCCTCAACGGTCCAAATTTATAGTCCAGTGTCCATTGGATTCCCTGGTCTCTCCCTCGTTCTTCAGATCCTGGAAGACCTGTGTGAAGTAGTGGGGATCAGAGTTGATCTGCAGCATTTTGGCACTCATACGGTCAATAATGCTCAGGCAGCGTTGCCAAAAGACCTCTTTGTCGGTCTCCACAAGGAAGGGCTTCAGGGGGTAGGAAATCTCATTGCCCATGTAAGAATAAGCCAAGTAGAGACAGGTGAGGAAGGCGGCTTGAAGCTCGTATTCACTGGCCACCTCGTCTCCAATGGCCTCTCTGCAGAGCAGGTACACAAATACTAGATTGGCCGGTGTAATGAAGCCTTGGTCCTGCCAACCTTGCAGAAGCAACGAGCGATCCACGTTGCGGAACCACATGGTGGGTTCTCCTGGGCTCAGTTCTTTCAATTTATAGCACCGGCGGCAGACAAACTCGCCCAGGCATCGAAGAAGTTCACCCGTGGACGCTTGAACTATAACCCTCCGCGGTGAGCAGAGGGATCGACCGCTTGCCTGTTTTTGCACCGCCACCAGCTGTTGCTGCTGGATCTTCTGGCCCTCAATGGAACCCGGGGGCACCGTGGGCACGGGTACCGGTTTAGGTTCCCTGCGACCAGGACTGACCTGAGATTTGCGCAGGTTCTCATGGTTAAGCTGCTCCACTGGGTTGTTGTTGTTGTTGGGCAGCAGCGGGCCATTGATGGGTCCTGGGTTTGGGTTGATTTTCTTGGCATTTTTCTTTTTGGCAGAAGCTGCAACCAGTCTCTTCCAAGTGAGCGCCGAGATGAGCACAGAATGTCGCTTCAGGCTCTTTTCTGGTTTGCTGCCTCCATTCTTGCTATTGGGGATGGCCAGGTAACCGCCACCGACTCCTGGGGGCTCAGGCTTCTTGTCATCCAAGGGTCCGGCCTTTCCAGGAGCTGGAGACAGGGATAGCACTGTGCCCATGATGAAGGATCGTTACTGGCACCAAGTCAATAAATGCAAAGAGGGTGCAGCTGTATGACCTGGAGGCACTGACAACACCTGTAATGCAAAGGGGTCAGTGCACTCTACAGAACCTGGTGCAGATCTGTGCACTGCAGAGCCGGTTACACTGTGCAGAGCGGTGGTAGCCGCAGCCTGGTGCAGATCTGTGCGGTGCAGAGCCCGGTTACACTGTGCAGAGCGGTGGTAGCCGCAGCCTGGTGCAGATCTGTGCGCTGCAATCAGGGTGGATGCTGGACGACGGCGGCTGGATCCTGAGCTGCATCAATCAGCTCCCGGCTGATCAGGGCTCACCTATGCCGGGGCTGCGGAGACTACTGCAGTGCCCGGGGACGACGGGGTGCTGGCAGCCGGGGTCCTGCGCTCTTACGGCCGCTCCTCCCGCTCCCCTGTGCGCTCTGCAGCATCCAGCGCACGCAGCCCGAGCCCCCACACTCAGGGCGGGAGCAGAAGAGGCCTCCGCCCAATCAGAAACCGCCCTCGCTCCGAGTGACAGCGAGCTCGTCCAATCACAGGCGGAAAGCCCTCTTCCCCCCCCATCCCGCTTTCTGTGGTGTGGTGGACGGCTGGATGCAGCTTCGCGGGTGGGTGTGGGACTGCATCACGGACACGGGTTCGGGTGGGTCCTGGTTTGAGAGCGATAGCTTTGGTAATATCCAGGTTAACGGTCCTCCGAATATAACGGTGTAAGCCGGGGATTGATAATATACCGTCACAGGTAAAATGGCGTTTCGGTCTCTGTGAACGGTTAAACGCAAGGATTAAACTCCTTAAACGTTACTTTACCTCATAATTCCAATGGTAAGAGTTCATAGTGCGTTATAGGGGCAATTGGCGGCATTAGACAACCATGACATCACTGAGCTGCAGAGTGACGTCATTACATAACCCCCTTCCAAATATGGAAGTCCATCATCTACCTCATAGGGGCCATTATTATGATCCCTGCCTATGGCTTACCTAGACAAACAAGTCAAATGCAATCCTCCATCTACCCCTATAGTGCAAATACATATATATCAATTATATTACTATCCTCCATCTACCCCTATAGTGCAAATACATATATATCAATTATTATATTACAATCCTCCATCTAACCTATAGTGCTAATACATACATATCAATTATTTATTACAATCCATCTACCCCTATAGTGCAAATACATACATATCAATTATATTACTATCCTCCATCTACCCCTATAGTGCAAATACATATATATCAATTATTTATTACAATCCATCTACCCCTATAGTGCAAATACATACATATCAATTATATTACTATCCTCCATCTACCCCTATAGTGCTAATACATACATATCAATTATATTACTATCCTCCATCTACCCCTATAGTGCAAATACATACATATCAATTATATTACTATCCTCCATCTACCCCTATAGTGCAAATACATACATATCAATTATATTACTATCCTCCATCTACCCCTATAGTGCAAATACATACATATCAATTATATTACTATCCTCCATCTACCCCTATAGTGCAAATACATACATATCAATTATATTACTATCCTCCATCTACCCCTATAGTGCAAATACATACATATCAATTATATTACTATCCTCCATCTACCCCTATAGTGCAAATACATACATATCAATTATATTACTATCCTCCATCTACCCCTATAGTGCAAATACATACATATCAATTATATTACTATCCTCCATCTACCCCTATAGTGCAAATACATATATATCAATTATATTACTATCCATCTACCCCTATAGTGCAAATACATATATATCAATTATATTACTATCCATCTACCCCTATAGTGCAAATACATATATATCAATTATATTACTATCCATCTACCCCTATAGTGCAAATACATATATATCAATTATATTACTATCCATCTACCCCTATAGTGCAAATACATATATATCAATTATATTACTATCCATCTACCCCTATAGTGGTAATACATTTATATCAATTATTGTATTACTATCCTCCATCTGCCCTTATAGTGCTAATAAATATGGACCTCATTCAGGTTTAAGAAGGAGCTTGAAAATAAGAGAGGAAAGTTACTCCTGGGCAAAACATGTTCATTTCAGGGGGAGTCAAGTTAATTGTATTCTTTGCGTGCAGGGATATATCTTTGAATTGGTTACTGCACACAGATACTGACCAGCTTTACTATTACACTGTTATTTATCACCTCTCATCACTAATACTA
>WWET01007413.1:32139-51785 GCA_011038615.1 Limnodynastes dumerilii
ACCCCATTTAATTTATAGATTGCATGCTTGTTTTTGGTCCCTAAATGCATAATCTTACATTTATCTATGTTAAACCTCATTTTCCATTTGGCCGCCCAATCCTCCAATTTACTCAAGTCCCTCTGCAAGGACGCTACATCTTGCTCAGATTCTATTACCTTACATAGTTTAGTGTCATTTGCAAAAATGTTTATGTTATGTTTATTTCAAATGGCAAAGCTGTAGATAAATGCACAGCACTCACTTGTAAAATAAATACAATGGTACAAGGAAACGATGTCCAATGTTTCAGTGTTCAGGGATGACAGAAGTTTAGTAAAATCTGAAACGTTGGAAACTATTTCTTTGTATCATTGTATTTATTTTACAAGTCAGGAAGTTCTGTGCATGTACTTTGTGCTATTTTCAAAATTTCCAGCTCTGGCAACGCTGCATATTTACTAAGGAGTCTGAGGAGTGCCTTTCAGCGAACTTTGAATAGATGAGAGAGAGAGAGAGAAAAAAACTGTTCAAGAAATAACTGATAGATTAATACTTGTTTTTTAGACCTACCCTTTCCTACCTACCCATAGCAACATAATAGTAAAAGAGACTTCATGAAAACAGTTGTCTCTCGTACCTTCAAGTTAAAAGATCAACCAGAATAGCAAGTCACTCATACCTGACCATAAGTCTTACTTCTGACAGCAGGATCATGTAATGTGGACATCTGCAGTAAAAATGGCCCACCAACTAAGCTAAGCGATCACTAGGCCTTAAACAACGTGAAGGGCAGAAAAGAAACGCAGCAAGTTAACATAACACTGCATACAACGAGGAAGTTTGCTAAGCTTGAGTATAGCCTTTCAGATACACACAAATGGAAGTTGCTCAATCAATTTTTAGGTAAATGCACACAGGTGCATGAAAGGCACAGGGGGAATCTGCTAGTAACAGAAACACAGGAAAGGAAATGCCCCAGCAACACTGCTATTACCCAGTAACAGACTATATCATTCTATCTGTAATATAAAATACAGAAATGTCCATTACACATATTTACAAATATATGATAAGCCACCAGCCACCATCAAGGCCTTTCTGCTTATGGTGATCCTTACTCTAACAATAGTAAAGTCTGTTACTGGTTAATGGCAGTGGTTGACACTAACACAGCTTGATGCAGAGTTCTAAACTTTCAAGTTGGGAGGATTGATATGAAAACTTGAAGTGACTATAATGCAAGAACACCAAACAGCAGAGCTATCTTTGCTTCCTTCATTTTATTTTAAACACATGGTAGTACTCAGAATTGTTTTGTGAATGCTCATATATCATCAGCATTTTATGTGGTTTCATAATCCCTATTTTCAATGCCTGACTAATATGCTATTGTGCTACATTGTACTTTGCTCTCTTGCCTTATTGGTATTTTATATCTGTTACTTTTGACATTAATATAACTGTGTTGTTCTGATCTTGATCAGTAATTTGACCTTGAAGCAGTTCTGTCAGCCATGACATTTTCCTTTAACAGCTTCCAATTTATCAGACCAAAAAATGAGGGTGACTTTATCATGAAAATAATACATTTTAATGTACTTTTGTGCAAAGTAATGACCTAGAAATGTTAGATATGGTTCAGGGTAAAGATGGTTATGGTGATATCCACTGTATCCTTACCCAGGAAACAGACATTCTTAAGTTTTTTGATTCACAGTTTTATCACAACTTTATGACTGAAACAGGTCACAGTTATGTTGCTTGTGAAAGTCTGTACAATGATTAGGAAAAATTGAACTGATTTTGTTACAGTCAAGTTTCAACGTAGCAAACACAGTACCTGAATCTTCAGACTCCGGCAGTGAGAAGCCCCTATTGACACATTAATGTGTCAATATCATGCAAGTATATTTAAGTAATTAACTATAATGGACCATATTCAAACTTACCCTGGAATTCCATACAGAAGCCTCCGCTGCCGAGGCTATATGGAATTTGTGATCCAAAAGTCCGCATGTAGGAAAGCATGGCACTCCCCCTTGCTCTCCATGTCCAGATTTACTAAGCTGTGGGTTTTGAAAGAGTAGAAAGTTTGACCATAGCAACTCTAATCCAGCATTTTAACCCCAGCAGAAAAACTGTAGTAAAAGAACCTAGAACTTGCAGTAAAGCCCGCAGGAACAGATTTCAGCACTCTAGTTTAACTCTCCCAGGTGCCACTCCAACCAAGCAGCAGCTTCTCTCTATGGGGCTGATTCAGAGATGCGATTGCGAAAAGATCGCAAATATACGCATCTAAGGTTAAGATCTTAGCAGGTTCCAGCCCACTGCATAAAGAGTCACTCCCCTTGCAAACAGCGGTGGATCTTAAACTTAGACCACCATTGACTAGCTCTAACTCTGTGCTGTCATTTGGGATCTTAAGTGACGTGGTAGCGTTCATTTAAGATCCTAAGTGTCAGCCTGCGCCCACTTTCCCTCATTTCCCTGCCTCCCCCCGCCCATTTCCATGCAAATCCTTAAGATCTTAAACTTTCGCAGCACTTAAGATCTTAAGTGGTTGCGATCGGTTCAAACTTACGCTCTTAGCGAATTTACGCTCCTAACCGCTACATAGACGGCGTTGCACTATTACTACGCATGCGCAGTAATGCAAATTTTCTAAAATCCTAAATAGACGCTCCTAAGTGCCGTGGAAATCGTATCTCTGAATCAGCCCCTATGTCACTAATAGCCGTATGGACTAACGTTATGAATAATGAAATCTGACATGTAGATCCTTAATCTAAGTGAGACACCTGCATCGGTGTCATAAACCGGCCCCCAGTGAGCTCTGGTTCACGTTGATGCTGACTGTAAACAGAATGATTTTGGAAGGGAACCTTCGCTCTGCCATTAAGACTCTCTCACCTTCCGTGTGCTTTACAGGGCTTTAACATGTCCCCTGAGTCACCTAATCTGTCACCTGTCATCTAGCAGTGCCCTCAGCTATGTGAGTAGCTGGGTAGATGACAATACTTGCTGCAAACACCACGTGCGTTAGTCATAAACAGCCTTCAGCATCCGGCTGTAATGATGTTATTTTAGGTGCTTGCAGTGTATAACAGCTATCAGATGCTTAGACAACAGAATTTACATAGACTTATATGAGAGTTGTCACAGCTGAAGTGAGCCGTGTGAAAAGCTCGTTACAATATAAAGCACCTTGTGATAGGATAGTGTTGTAGTATAATGTGTTTGAGGAAGCTGAAACGATGTGTGTTCCTTGTTCTTCCAGGTCTCCGGGGTTCTGAGCATAGCTCCGTCTATCACTCGTCTTCTTCAGACTCTGCATGTGTAAGGGTAAGAGGGGCCCTGACAGTGTGGTCGGTAATTACTGTACACTGGAACATCCCATTTTGATGTGTTTATTGAAGTCCTCCTGCATATACTTCATAGGTGTAGCGGAGATAAGATTCACACAGGTGCTGACCCTCCACTTCTTGTGCAGCATCCTCCTCATCTCCCCTGATCTCTCCGGCCAGTATGGATGAACTTTCTAGTATTGGGTCACATTCCATAGAAATGGACTTTTATGAGATTATGAGGTTTCTGAGAACTTATTACAAGCCCTCATGCGGGGTCTGATGAAGGGTTTCAGTCGCTCTGGGATAATTCAATCATGGTTCCTGCATAATCTCTTGTAATAAATATGTGGTTACACTAGCATGCAAAGCAAAGCTTATATGTAAACGTATATTGCTCTATCTTAATGAATATCAACTTTAATTGCTCCCTAAAATCATTTATCATGGTTAGAATCTAGACTTTATAGGACTTTACTTCAAATGTACTATATTTTATATTCCATACTATTTATACACTAGTGAGTCCCCTGCGATGCATTGCGAAATAGGGACAGCCGCAGAATTTTTTTTTAATGAATTGGTGAGTATACGATTTGCATACTCACCCATTCATTTTGGTAAGCCCTGCCGGACCACCGAAGAGGTGAGTAACGCTCTCCGGGGACTTAGAGTTAGGCTGCGGGGGGGGGGTTAGGGTTAGGCTGCGGGGGAGCCTTAGGGTTAGGGAGTGGGGTTGCTTACCTTTCGGGGCACCGTGTTCTGTTGAACATTGAGGCAAAAGCAATTGATATCCCAACCAGTTCCGAACTATCGAAATAGGGCCATTCGCAACAGTGACCCACACTCTTTGTACACACAGGCATAATTCACTTTCATCACAGTCCCAAGAATAAAATGTCATTTTGAGCTGGTCATTAATAATTATGGTATGTACGTTGATTCATTTTATTTAATAATATTTCTTATGTAAAATATATGTTTATGAATTGAATTCTTAATATCATACTTTATTTTAATTTCCTTTTTTACAATGTTAAAATAAATAATAACTTCTTCAAAATGAAGAAAAGACGAGGATATTCACTTAAATTGTCTGGCAACATTCAGACTCTGAAGACAGCATGTACGCAATCTATGTAATGAAACGCTACGGAGAGAGCGTAAAATAGTTACTATGCATGCGTTGTAGCTAGAATCGCGAAATTAGGCACGTATGTAAAAAATGACGGTGTAATGAATCCGTACCCTCATCTACAAACTGCTACAGAAATTGCTACCACGGTCTAGTGTAACGCATCTATTTCCTCGATACGAAAAAACAGCTACAAATGTGACTAAAACCGTTCTGGACGATCGAGGTGAAAAAGGGAAGATAAATACATTATCATAATGAGTAAGTGACACCAAAGACTCCCAGCAGCTGCAATCATAGAAGAACTCAATAACATGAGACAAACTCCAGTATCATATGATGCTGATAGTTATAAGACGTCTGCATAATGTAGGCCGAAATGGTCGCATCGCTTGCAAAAATTCATTTTTGAGGTCTGTAAATAAAGTAAAAAGCCTTTGACGGGACATTGAACACCGGTATTGGACACCGGATCATTGGAAAAAAATATTTGAGTCCAAATTTTCAGAACTGGAAGATAGCGGTATGGTCATGGAATATGTGTTAGATAATAGTATAAGTCATACGGTTAAACGTGGTGGTGGTCATATCATGATTTGGGGTGGTTTTGGTGGAGGAAAGGTTGGAGATTTAGTTTAAATAATATCAACTATGGATAAGAAACAATGCCATAGTATTTTAGTATATCGCGCTGCACCAAGTGGTACCTGAAATAATGGAATAGGGGTTCATGCAACAAGATAACATCCGTAAGCAAACATCTAAACTGTATATCAATTAACTGAAAAGTAAAGAAGTGCAGAAAGTTCTATAAATTATGACATGACCTCCTCAGTCACCTGATTTCTTTGAGAAACTGGGATGAATTAGGCAGAAAAGTTTGTGTAATAGCTCCAACAAATAATAAAAACTTATGAGAATGTGTGGACCAGGCCTGGAAAGGCAGAACTTTAAAAAAGTTGGTTTCTTGAATGCCCAAATTATGTGAAGCAGTTATACATGCAAAAGGAGGGCACATTGATGAAAGCCATATATCATATGAAATTAATGTTATACTATAAAATATTAAATCAATTTGGTAATGTTTAGTTGCAATATCATGTGATACATTCCTATGGATAAATATTTTCATTATTTCACTACATTTTGTCATTTATTAACAATTATTTTCCTTGGCCAAAGGCTTTTGAACACGCTAGTGTATATATATCTTGCAGTAGGCTATGAATAGTAACAAAATAAAGAGAAAGCTTACCTTATTCTCCTACATCGATCAGGGTCAGGAGACGTTCCTCAGAGCGGTGGTCACATGACACACTTGGGGAGTAATTTACTCTCACTATGTGTGTCTATGGATGCAGCACTGAGGACCCTCCCCTGCATCTCGCACTGAGATGAACAGCCTGAGCTGTGAATTAAAATTTTGCTGCAGCCTCTGGTGCCTGTATTTAGGCACCAGACCCGATGCACCCCCCCTTAAAAGCTACGTGCCCAGGTTGCAGCGTTATTAGCCCCTGCCTTTCACAAATTTAGGACACAGGGCCTGATTCATTGATCCGTTTTTACGGCTAGATGCGTGCGTATTTTTGCGGTCGGACGAACTGCGCATGCGTAGTTGCTTTTGGTACGCATTCTATGTAGATTATACGCTTGTAAGTACTGTAGGCACAGACCTATAAATCGCACGTGGGTACGTACGAACAGATCTCCCACGCAAACATACGCATGGAACGTGGGCGCAACTAAATTGTGGCAAATCCCTGAACATCTAACGGGCAAGATTTCAATAAACAGATGTCTTGTTCAATCATCACTCTGCACCTATTTCACCTATTTCATTCACCTGGATAATGGCACAGTATGTGCAGTGTAATATATTCTTGGATCCTCTTATATTTGAAACTAAGTTATTGTGAATTTAATGGCTTTACTACTACCTGATTATTTATTGCAGATCTCCTAACATGGGGAATTGCTGCAGTAGACAAGTACAATCTTCACTTTTTACTGGAAGTTCTAACGTCCCTACCGAATATTAAAGCATAACAGAACCCTCCTGTGGAGATCTCGCTGCCGGGAATGGGAAAGGCCGCGGCTACGGCGTCTGCTCCATACATCCCGGCTTAATGCGTCTCGGCAGAACAGTGTGTTCTGAGCAGAAAATGTGAATGAGTTCTCCCTCCCGTCCTCAGCTGTTATGTGCACTGGATGCCGGGTATTCTTGTGTTGCTCATTTATATTAAAATAGCTTTCCTGCTGCATAGTAGAGATCAGCATCCTGCATGTGCAATACAGCACTAGGGGAGTGGTTATATTTGTCAGTGTGTATAATAGAATATATGCTAGAAAAAGCCACACGTACATACTTCTCATCAGGTGTCGGCCAGGAGCAGAGGAACTGGTCCATTACTTTGGCATAATCATATGATCTCTGAGGAGCATGAAATGAGGGCACTGGATTATTGATTTGGGGGGCGCTGAAAGCAATTTTCTAAAAACGTGTGAGGTCGTGACAGCTTTTATAGGGAAGCTCAGTACATACAGTGGGGCTGATGAGAGCACAGCCCGCCACAAGGGTCTAAGTAGCTTACATGCTTGTCTGCACTAAGCCATCAGCATCAGGGGGGCATATGAGGTAGTATATAAATTATAAATATAAAGTATTGAGCTGGTGGATACAGACTCCAGATGAACATTTTTAATGAAATAATGCATAAGGATAAACTATAATAAAAATAATAACCAAAACGCTTTAGAATCCATTATTTAATAAATGATAATAATAATATTTCTAAGACGGTTCTGATCTATCTCTTTAATATTGTAAAATCAGTGTTCTACCCTCCCAGAAGATTCCTCAATATGCTCCGATCCCCTTCTTGGACTGTATTCACACCTAAGAAGCTCTTTAGGGAGATGATTCAGAGTTGCACTTACACCTTTTTTAGGTGTAAGTGTAGACCTGAGTAATACCTTGTTGCATTGCAAGGGGAGGCAATTTTACATTGTGAAAGCAGAGTTAGAATTAAGAGGTGAAGTTTCTTAGCTTAACTCTATTTTATAGAATAAACATAAAGCTATGCAGTGTGTGAGATCTATGTGTAAAAGTAAAGTATTTTCCCTGCATGCAAAAGATTTTAAATTAATTAACAACCCTTACTTTGAAAAATGGTTTAGCCGAGCTATACGCTTGCACAGAAGCGGTTTAGCCGAGCTGTACACTTGCACCTTATTTTACCCTTACTCCCAAACTCTGAATCAGCTCCTAGGTGCGTAGATAAAAAAATGTACCTACTATGCATGTGTTATTACGCAATCTAAGTATTAGGTACGTAGATTGACAACGTTCGGTCTTTAAAGACCACATGTACTTTTTTAAGTAAGAAGATTTGCGTCACGGCAGCCTCTGCTCTTTTTTAAGAAGAGTGGATGGGGGAAGGGATATAAATGAGCCGGGGAGGGCGTGGGGACACTAAGTAACAGCGCTGCTTGTGACTTGCAACATTATTTAAAGTAATATAATAAAAATAATAACCAAAAAGCTTTAGAACCCATTATTTAATAAATTATAATAATAATATTTCTAAGATGGTTCTGATCTTTCTTTAATGTTGTAAAATCAGTGTTCTACCCTCCCAGAAGATTCCTCAATATGCTCCAATCCCCTTCTTGGACTGTATTCACACCTAAGAAGCTCTTTAGGGAGATGATTCAGAGTTGCACTTACACCTTTTTTAGGTGTAAGTGTAGACCTGAGTAATACCTTGTTGCATTGCAAGGGGAGGCAATTTTACATTGTGAAAGCAGAGTTAGAATTAAGAGGTGAAGTTTCTTAGCTTAACTCTATTTTATAGAATAAACATAAAGCTATGCAGTGTGTGAGATCTATGTGTAAAAGTAAAGTATTTTCCCTGCATGCAAAAGATTTTAAATGAATTAACACCCCTTACTTTGAAAAGCGGTTTAGCCGAAATGTACACTTGCACCTTATTTTACCCTTACTCCCAAACTCTGAATCAGCCCCTAGGTGCGTAGATTAAAAAACTAACCTTCTATGCATGCGTTATTACGCAATCTAAGTATTAGGTACGTAGATTGACAACGTGCGGTCTTTAAAGACCACATGTACTTATTTAAGTAAGAAGATTCGCGTCACGGCAGCCTCTGCTCTTTTTTAAGAAGAGTGGATGGGGGAAGGGATATAAATGAGCCGGGGAGGGCGTGGGGACACGACGCACGGTTACTTAATGAATCTTTATGGCACGCTTAGAGAACGGGTGGATACAACGTATTGCTGGTGTGTACATTATCTTGTACCTGGAGAGAGGGATCAGGCTTTTGTGTTTCACGTTCATTTTTTGGAAATCTAATTTTTGGATGTTTGAAATCCATAGTTTTTGGATGGATTAAATACTGAATGATTTATGTTTTGTCATATTTACATAAAAATGTTTAAATTCTAAGTGGAATGATGCACTAAGAACAAAACTGATCATTAGTACCCTGTCTGCATTAATGGAAGTATTTAACATGCAGTTCCAAGGATGTGCCAGCAGGGTGTGCACTCACAGGATAGAGAGCACATGGTTTTAGTCAGCTGTCACCAACATGTGAACTGTGCAAATTACTGAGACTCAGCCAGAAGACTCCCAGTACATGCAGCGTAAGCCTTGTTATTATTGTCTATCTTAAGATCCAATCCGGATGCAATGCCTGCGGGGATCCAATGTGGATCCTCGCTGTGTCTACGGATCAGTGCAAGCACTTGGGAATCCATTCTCATTGCTTACATGAATTTCTTATAGCCAGACCCTGCAATATGACCTATTCCACCAGGTGCAGAATACTCCGCTCCTGAGCTTCCAACTGCCATTTGGTTTTAACAAATGAACTGATGTTTGAAAAATAAATCTAACACAGGTGGTTGCCATAGTAACTTGAAAGCCCGGGAGTATTTTCTACCTAGTGGAATGGGTGATGTAGGTGGGTCTGCTGATCCCTGCTGCGATGGCTGCATTACAAAGTAGGGACAGCCGAAAGTTGCATTTCAGCTGTCCCTATTTCAAATGGCAGCAGTTTTAGAATTTTTCTTTATGAATGCGATTCTCATACTCACCCATTTTTAGTGTTAGGCCGTGGGGGGGAGAGACTTAGGGTTAGGCCGTGGGGGGGGGCGAGACTTAGGGTTAGGCTGCCAGGGGGGGGAGAGACTTAGGGTTAGGCTGCAGGGTGGGGGGAGACTTAGGTTAGGCTGCGGGACCCACACTTCCGATAGCTGAATGCTGGATCCTACTTTAAAATATCCAATCCATTCTCACTTAAAATGGTGGTAGATCAGTATATGAAATGGTAAACCCCTCCCACCAGCAAGCGTAACTCTTCCCCCTGTTGTAAGTCTGAATTTTGCGGATTTGTATTGCGGTAGAGGTACGAAAGTGGGCGCTTTATAATAAGACAACTTGGAAAACGCTGGAGCCCAGGCCAAAGAAAGTGAAATACTGGTGCATTGCTAGGCATTTCAGTAATACACTCTCACCCACATTTTATCACTTTAATCCTATACATCGTGTTACTGCAGAGAACTGGAATGGAATTCATGCCGTGAACCAATGCTGCCCATTGAGGAATAGGGAATGATCCAGGGAACTGTGCATTATATTATGTAACACTAGACTGAGCTGTTACTGATTTGAGCATTGTGGCGCTCATATTTGAATCCACCTGATCCAGAGATGCGCTATTTCTTTATCAGATGGGTTTCCAATGGCGGACTGACTGCAAGCGCGAGGAGGCAGGATGGGTTTCATATTAAAGGGTTGGCTGTGTTAAAGAAAATGCGCGTCGTCGTAACTTTATAAGCCTTAAGAATGGTAGAAGAACCAAACAAAGCGCAATTGAAAAAGATAATCCTGATTTGTTCCCCATTCTGTCATGAAGAAGCTCCCACATAGAAGAGCGAATCGCGTTGATATGGAGAGCTCTTCAGCGTCTTGGCGCCCCCCTCCAGGACCTGTTGCCGCTATCACCGGCTCTGCGGCTATACAAGTCTACAGCCCACACTAATGCACAGGAACTGCTGCCACGTGTCATTCATCCTTCAGATGAGAGATACCGAGGACCACGAGCAGTGAGTCCACCAGTATGTGTACATAAACTATGCAAGCCCAGCTTAGCGCATCACCCATCGGTACCTAGAGCAGCAGCACGCAGGAACCCACATCCTCTCCGACGGCAAGCGCCAAGGTCCTGACCCCTTTCCCAAAACACCCATCACAGCGTTTCCTCTCGTGATTGTTTTGAACGGAGGAAGAGCTGCCAATCACCCACCGCCAGTGCCCTCCGACACTCTTGGGACTCACAAGTGATCCATTCACTAAGACTGTGCCCTTCTTACACTACTAACAGACACACTAAGGATAACATTGGTCCAAAGGACATCCGTTTATCCTGTGCCACCAGAGATACAGGCCGTATTCAGAGTACCGGACATATAACATATACGTCCGGTGTTTAGCGATTTTTTCTTTCACACCGCATTTGCACAATCAACGTAAGAAAAAGATACGTAGATTACGTTAAAAAATGACCACGCATGCGCAGTATTAAAAATCGCTAAACTACGGAACGTATATGTTATATGTCCAGTACTCTGAATATGGGCCACAATTACCACGGTGTCATCGTTCTCTTTTTGGGATACCAAGAACTATTTAGTTCTTGGTATCTAAACACCGCGTTTACGTAATCTACGAACAGAAGTGGTACGTAGATAGTGTAAATAAGCTACTAGGCATGCACAGCAGCTCAATTCTAAAACACGTATGTGAGACAAAATCTACGTAACTGAATCTGGACTATGGTGTACAGACCCCTATATACCCTGCATTACTGTATGTGTTTCCTGTCATCAATAAAACTGACGCTGCATTTTACCTGCATCTCTCTCTCTCTCCCCTTTATACCCCTGTGGTCAGTGCTGGGTTTTCTTCTCTCTCATTCTCTCTCTCTCCTCTCTCTCTCTCTCTCTCTTTCTCTCTTTATCTCTCTCTCTTTCTCTCTTTATCTCTCTCTCTCTTTCTCTCTTTCTCTCTCTCTCCCTCTCTGCCATTTATACCCCTGTGGTCAGCGCTGGGTCCTCTTCTCTCTCATTTGGGTATGATTGGTATTCCCTGGGGATATAGTCTGGGTCCAGCCCATTGTGTATATTTCTGAAATCCTAAATTCATCAGTTCTGTCACTGTGTGTTTCGGTGATATTTAGGTGTTTCGGTGATATTTAGGTGTTATGTGCTACCCCTGGATTCTTAGAGCTGTGCTGTATTCACATCTCTGGTAGGTTTGTGGTTGTGTTGGATGTAATGCAGAGTGGAATGTTTTTTTTTATGAATGGATGCTGTTCAAGGCCATGTATTTCTCTATATGAACACAAGGGGGAGTCTGTATACTACATTTCACATCTCTGGTTGTTTTGTTAAGAGGTCATCTTAGTACTGGGGATAATTGTCTCATTAAGAAGACATAGGACGGATTTATGCAACCAAAAAGACTACACTACACTATATTACACTACACCACACCACACCACATTACACTAGACCACACTACACTACATAACACCACACCACACTAGAGCACACTACACTACACCACACCACATTACACTAGATCACACTACACTACACTACACTACATTGCACCACACCACATTACACTAGACCACACTACACTACACAACACCACACCACACTAGAGCACACTACACTACACCACACCACACTACACTACACCACACCACACCACATTACACTAGATCACACTACACTACACTACATTGCACCACACCACACCACACTACACTACACCACATCACACTACATTACACCACACCACACCACACTACACCACATCACACTACACTACATTACACCACACTACACTACATTACACTACACCACACCACATTACATTACATTACACTACACCACACTACATTACACTACACCAACCACACTACACTACATTACACTACACCACACAACATGTGTGTATTACACCATCATATGTACCTGTGTATCACATCATCATATGAACATGTGTGTATTACACCATCATATGTACCTGTGTATCACATCATCATATGAACATGTGTGTATTACACCATCATATGTACCTGTGTATTACATCATCATATGTACATGTGTGTATTACACCATCATATGTACCTGTGTATCACATCATCATATGAACATGTGTGTATTACACCATCATATGTACCTGTGTATCACATCATCATATGAACATGTGTGTATTACACCATCATATGTACCTGTGTATCACATCATCATATGAACATGTGTGTATTACACCATCATATGTACCTGTGTATCACATCATCATATGAACATGTGTGTATTACACCATCATATGTACCTGTGTATTACATCATCATATGTACATGTGTGTATTACACCATCATATGTACCTGTGTATCACATCATCATATGAACATGTGTGTATTACACCATCATATGTACCTGTGTATCACATCATCATATGAACATGTGTGTATTACACCATCATATGTACCTGTGTATCACATCATCATATGAACATGTGTGTATTACACCATCATATGTACCTGTGTATCACATCATCATATGAACATGTGTGTATTACACCATCATATGTACCTGTGTATTACATCATCATATGTACCTGTGTATTACATCATCATATGTACATGTGTGTATTACACCATCATATGTACCTGTGTATCACATCATCATATGAACATGTGTGTATTACACCATCATATGTACCTGTGTATCACATCATCATATGAACATGTGTGTATTACACCATCATATGTACCTGTGTATCACATCATCATATGAACATGTGTGTATTACACCATCATATGTACCTGTGTATCACATCATCATATGAACATGTGTGTATTACACCATCATATGTACCTGTGTATTACATCATCATATGTACATGTGTGTATTACACCATCATATGTACCTGTGTATCACATCATCATATGAACATGTGTGTATTACACCATCATATGTACCTGTGTATCACATCATCATATGAACATGTGTGTATTACACCATCATATGTACCTGTGTATCACATCATCATATGAACATGTGTGTATTACACCATCATATGTACCTGTGTATCACATCATCATATGAACATGTGTGTATTACACCATCATATGTACCTGTGTATTACATCATCATATGTACATGTGTGTATTACACCATCATATGTACCTGTGTATCACATCATCATATGAACATGTGTGTATTACACCATCATATGTACCTGTGTATCACATCATCATATGAACATGTGTGTATTACACCATCATATGTACCTGTGTATCACATCATCATATGAACATGTGTGTATTACACCATCATATGTACCTGTGTATTACATCATCATATGTACATGTGTGTATTACACCATCATATGTACCTGTGTATCACATCATCATATGTACATGTGTGTATTACACCATCATATGTACCTGTGTATTACATCATCATATGTACATGTGTGTATTACACCATCATATGTACCTGCGTATTACACCATAATATGTACCTGTGTATTACACCATCATATGTACATGTGTGTATTACACCATCATATGTACCTGTGTATTACACCATCATATGTACCTGTGTATTACACCATCATATGTACCTGTGTATTACATCATCATATGTACATGTGTGTATTACACCATCATATGTACCTGTGTATTACATCATCATATGCACATGTGTGTATTACACCATCATATGTACCTGTGTATTACATCATCATATGTAACTGTGTATTACACCATCATATGTACATGTGTGTATTACACCATCATATGTACCTGTGTATTACATCATCATATGTACATGTGTGTATTACACCATCATATGTACCTGTATATTACACCATGACACCATCATGTGTATTACATCATCATATGTACATGTGTGTATTACACCATCATATGTACCTGTGTATTACATCATCATATGTACATGTGTGTATTACACCATCATATGTACCTGTATATTACACCATCATATGTACTTGTGTATTACACCATCATATGTACTTGTGTATTACAGACCTCTATCAGTGTGACACCATCATATGTACCTGTGTATTATAGACCTCTATCAGTGTGACACCATCATGTGTACCTGTGTATTACACCATCATATGTACTTGTGTATTACATACATCTATCAGTGTGACACTGTCATATGTACCTGTGTATTATAGACCTCTATCAGTGTGACACCATCATCCCCAGGTGAGAATGAGGCACCTGACATAGCAGCTCATTGACTCTTCTCCAGGTTGTGCTGTGGATCGTGTCTGTATCAGATACATTTACACATTCTTCTTTTTAATTATCATTCAGACTCAGATTATTTTTAGGGTAATATAACGTGTTGTCTGAATTTCTTTCTCCCTAATATTTTATTTTTTTATGATCCTGGGTGGACAAAGGCCCATTGTTCATTTTCCATGTTATCGTGGGACCTGCCACCTTCTCCTTCAGCAAAGGATTTACCTCGGCAGCGAACATCTGCAGGTGGGAGCCAGAATGAGAGGGTGGGAGGGAGTCACATACAGCGCAGCTGCTCAGACGCTAAGATAAGAGATGCTGGGACCTGGAAGCCTGGGAAAAGACGTCCCCGCTGGGCCACAGCTGCCCCTTTTTAACACTTGTAAGATCTTTGAGCACCTGGGTAGTTTCAGTGAAGCCGGAGATTGGTTCAGAGAAACATGTTTACTTCATGGACTATTTATTTACTATTATTATTATTTTTAAGTAAAAGGTGTTTATATGGCGCTATATCAGATTATGCAGCGCTTTACAGAGAATATTTCCCATTCACAGTCCATTGGAGCAACAGTCTAAGGTCCCTAACACATATATATATATATATATATATACACACACACACACACACACACACGCTAATTTATTCAGCTGCCAATTAACCTACCAGCATGTGTTTGGAGTGGGAGGAAACCCACACAGACACAGGAAGAACATACAAACGCCACACAGATAAGGTCTAGTCCGGGAAACGACACTGTAGTTACGGACGCCCTATCCCCCCTAAAGAAAATCCCGGGCAACATCTGCCCGGCGCATGCGCAGATCGGCTAAACAGCTGGCGGAGCTCTGGATCAGCCCCTTTATTGCAGGGAAACAGTATCAATCCTGTAAATAATGAACCTATTCTTAGGGCCAGAGAAGATACAATTACATGGAGAGAACAGAGGTAAAGTGACTAATTAGTGTACATCAGGCACATCAGCACAGAGCAGCAGAATAAAAGTGTCACTCTTGTGTAGTAAATGATCATGTTATTTCATGGGACATAGTAGCCATTTCCACAATCCTAATTTTTAACGCTGAACAGCCAACAGCATAATTGCGGCTGTCTCAGTACATGCACATTTTTATTAAACGTTTTTTATTTCAATATTTGAACTTGTGAAATGTCGAATGAATGGTAAGAAAATTTACCTGTCGTCGCTGGACTCTTCTAAGACATTGCAGCTGCTGAAACAACGGCTTCTTACTTCAAGCTGCCGAATTCAGGAGGCGGTTGTCGCTTCATTGCCGCAAAGTGATCTGTCGAAAAACAAATCACCGGAGCAGCGAACTGCACCCTCATTCAACTTGAGTGTACACAAAAAATAACTTTTTTGTGTATACTTTTGTTGTTGTGTTTACAATTGTAGGAAGAAGAGGAGTTACTGTCCTAGCTGCAGTGCAGGGGCGCCAGACTTGTCTATATATTTGTCTTGCACCCTCATGTAACATTGGCTGATAGATAGATATGAGATAGATAGATAGATAGATAGATAGATAGATAGATAGATAGATAGATATGAGATAGATAGATAGATAGATAGATAGATGTATAGATAGGGGGCATCAATTGAGTGGACTGAGTCAATAATACTATTACGTAGTTGAAATGCTTTATTTGGCATCTTGGAATAAAGCTGTGTACACACTTGTCCAATCCTCTTCAGATCCAAAAAGCGTCTAACGTATTATCCTTTATTTACATTGATAAAAATGGAAAAATATACTCACAAGGTAATAAACATATTATGGCACTGAATAAAGCTATTTAGAGATACTCACAGATACAGAGCCTAGGACTGTCCAGGTCACAGGGACAGGCAAGGGGTTTTGGGGGGAATTTCTCCATACAATCAGTAGACCCTAATCTATGTATGGATCTTCCATTGTGTGATGCCGGAACATAAATGCTCTTATCTGATGCAAACAACCTATACCATGGTGATAATCAGGCTGCTCAATCAGTCACTCGTCACAGAAATTACTACAACTTTAACTATAACAAAAACATTTTTTATTTTTTTTATTTTGTGCGTTTTAATTTTTTTTATTTTGAATCTAAATCTGTATCAAAAGCAATATTCAAAATGTCACTCGCTTACCCATACCATCCTGGCACAACCGATACACCCGCCTCCTACACGATACATCCAATCTAGATAGATTTTGTGTAATTCCGTCCCTCTCTTTGCGTTCCTAGACAGCGAACTCATGCAAATGACTTGCGTTATTCCCTTGTCATACTTACTTCTGGATCCGGATGAGAGCTATCCATCCAAACATCGATCTGTTCAATATTTTTGTGCAGTTATTTAATGGACGTGTCCGTAAATGTATTACAGAGATTTAGGTTTTGGTGCGATGTCCTAGGAGAGATCCAGCAACTCTGCTTGTATAAACTGATATGTCTTTATTCCTCTGGAAGCCTTTATAAACCTATCTAGACAGTGGCGAGGAATGTCACTAGTTTCTAATAACCTCATAGACAGCTTATGGATTATTGATTAGTTGTAGTTGACAGATTTCGTTTAATGACAAGTCCAATGTTGGAGAGGACAAAGGAAGAATGTCAGAGCCCTGATCCAGAGGTGAGTGTATGGCAAGTGGCGTGACGTTTCGCTAAGCAGATGAGACTTGTTCTGAGGTATGTTGAGGGAGGGAGGGAGGTAGTAGAGGAACGCAGGCAATGTACAGTAATGGCGAGCCAAGGCACGTGCACCCGATCTACCACAAATTAAGGGCCCGATTCGCGGAGGTGCGCATAAAAATCAGCTTCCGTCACTCTGTCCACTCTGAATAAGTATTCGGAGTTCATCTGTACTTGGTACCCTTGGTTGCTATTTGTACTCATCCTCTGCGGCTGAAACGCTTGTTAATGCAAAAGTAATTTAACTCTGTAAAATCGCATTCTGTTATTGAATTGTACAAGAGCTTGTATTGCTGAATGCAAATAAACAAATTAAAATAAATAATCAGCTTCCGTAATAGACGGGACAAGCTTTTTCCCGTCTATCGCGGACCACAAACGTAATTGAATTGGGCCCTAATAATTTTCATATTTTTAAATATATTCTAAAAACAATATAAATATTTGATTTAGTGGTGAGATGGGGGGAAGTATTCTCTACATTGCTGCTATAATTTCCCTGGCACATACAGAGTATTTCCTTACACTTGCAGCAGCAGAGAGCAGCTCACGCTTCGGCCCATCATGACTTCACATCCAGAGGTTCTGACCACTATTGCGCCCATGTGTACAGCACATCCGCTGCATAGATATTTGCATCAGCCTCTGGATCAGGACCAGAGCAACCATGAATTATTTGTAGGGCGCCCCCTGTCTGTAGTCCTCCCAGGAATCATTCATTACATTTATAACGATCATGAAAAGAATATCTTAATTAAAGTGCACAGGAAAATGGAAAATATAGCGATAACGCTTATAACCCTTCCAGCTCTCCTATTAACCCTATCGTGACCTGCTTTGTCGTGCAATGTATTGCTGACAACTCATCAATGCTACTTGTATTTAACACGTGCTCCGTGCTATTATTATTCATTCTTTTAGGGGGTTTGATTTATGGGTCCCCTGTGCACCCGGCATTCTTCCCCAGAACCTGTGCCTGTAGAGGCAATATGCACAGGTGATTGATAACGCTGGATTCCTGGCTCCTGCAGACAGGCGAGCCATTGTTATATTAAAAATAACCCTCTCATTCTGCTTATTATTTCCAGAGGGTGCGCTTGGCTGCTCTGGTTCTGGGTGAAATGAAATTGCCAGTGTAATTGTTTAAGACAAATAGAATATACACTTATCCTAGGAGCCCCATGCAAGGAATTTTAATAACTTTTTGCTGTGGAAATCAGACATCTTTTAACCCTTTAACTGATCATTTCAGCCAGTGCAGTGTAAAATCATTGCACTGAGTATCAGTTATTTGCTTTAATTCTTTAATAATAATAATAATAACAATCCAATAGATTGGCTTTTGAAAACAGTGTTCTTGCAGATAAGTAATTTATTAATGTGTGACACAAAAGGAGGAAATGAGAAGCTTGCAGTAACGTTGTCCTCCACATGGTGGCAGCGCTGCTGTTCTAGTTACTACAAGTGCAGCAGTTAAAACTCGGCACCAAGGAATCGGTGGCTTTTAGGAGTATTTGATCCCTGTGAAATATGGATTATCTATTAACTTTTTCGTTAAGTCGATATGAGGGATAAGAAAGAGACATCACTTAAATCCAATGCATTTCCCTGAAGACAGAGTAGGATCTCTACCACTTTGGGCCTCTTCCAAGTGATGTAGCATGGTCCATGGGAGTCATAGTGCAGTTACAGACTACATGGACTTACACTCCTATTACATCACCACTAAAAACCCGGGTTGTTGGCATTAGACCATGGGTCAAGCCTTCAACAACCCGGGTTTGGTGGTGATGTGAAAGGTACAGGTGTCCTGGTACTCAGACGCGGGAAAATAGAAGGTTTTTTCTCGTGTCCGACCCCAGTTAAGTGGTGGTGTGAAAGGTCCCGACCCGGGTTTTTCATACCTGACTGGAGGGATTTGTTTACTGTTGTTAAGGCAACAGTAAACAACCCTCGCCCCCGGAGGCACGGGTTATTGGAGGGTGGTGATGTGAAAGCCATATTAATGTCCACTTTTATTAGGAGAACCTTTCTCGAGTGTAATGGCAGGAGCAGCAATTAACTGGATGCATGTAATGGCAGGAGCAGCAATGAACTGGATGCATGTAATGGCAGGAGC
>WWET01007414.1:9832-29165 GCA_011038615.1 Limnodynastes dumerilii
TATTATTATTACTACTACTACTACTACTACTACTACTACTACTACTATTATTATTATTACTATTATTATTATTATTATTATACAGTATGTGTGACAGGAATCAGACTGTGAGTGACATTTAATATATAATAATAGTATAATGAATTGTACAATATTCAGTATTCTGTCTTAAAGAAAGACTTCTATTTATCCAACCTGAGAAAGTGAATCACACATGGAGGAAACATAATACAGATATTTCTACAGGCTTTATTCTTTTAAATGGAATATTATAAATTACATATATATTTTTATATAGTTTGAGAAGTGAGATATTTTCATCTTATACCTTTCTGAAAACCTTGAAACTGCCATTTGCAATGTAAGCGCAGCGTTTTTGTACTTAAAACATCATTGATATCCTGGTATCCATCTGAGTGATGTAAAGAGTCCAGTTTCCTCACACTGCCTGTTACCAAATTCAAGAACAAGAAAATGTCCAACTCCTAGCAATACAGTACATGGCCATATCTATAATGCAGACTACAAGCTCTATCCTGAACCTGGCCAAATCTATATCCAGACTACAAACTCTATCCAGTACCTTGCCAAATCTATATCCAGACTACAAACTCTATCCAGTACCTGGCTAAATCTATATCCAGACTACAAACTCTATTCAGAATCCCTGGTGGGCCCGGTGTCTGTAAGCTCCACCTTCTGTAAGGGGGGAACCTTCTCTTGGAATTCGGTGCATCCCTGCTGCAAAGACCTGGCTTTGCAAAGTAAAGATTAAGATTAGATTAAGGAAGAAGGTAGTTGAGGAATCTAGATTTAAAGAACATGGAGGGGGCACATGTAAAGAGGCAGCAATAAGGCTGAATGGAAACAAAGAAGAGCAATAATGTTAGGCAATAAGGCAATAAGAGGCAATAAGGCTGGGTGGACTGATCCAGAGCTACGCCGATGCGCCGTGCTTACTAAAGCACAGCGTATCAGCGTTTACTTTCCCTGGCACTCCAACTGTGCGGGCGTATTTTACCTACCTCCCCCCGCCCACCAGCACTAATGTGAGCGTAGGGACGCTGGAGGACGTCCCCTCCAGCATCCCTACGGCGCTGCTACGGACGCCCGATCCAGGATCGGGCGTTGCCGTAGCAACGCCGGGCAACATCTGCCCGGCGCATGCGCAGATCGGCTGCCAAGCCGATCTTACGCTTGCGCCCGCCGTCCGAGCGACGGCGGGCGTTACTCAGGATCAGGCCCAAAGAGGGCAAAAATACTGGTTGGAAACAGTAGGAAGGGGCAATAAGGCTGGTTGGATACACAGAGGCAGGGGGTTATAAGGCTGACTGGACACAAAGAGGGGGCAATAAGGCTGACTGAACAAAAATGTATAGCGGGGGCAATAAGGCTGGCTGGACACAGAAGGTGGGGCAATAAGCCTGGTTGGACAAACAGAAAAAGGGGCAAATAAGCTGACTGTACACAAATAAAGAGGGGGGATATAAGGCTGGATGGACACAGAAGGAGTGGGATATAAGGCTTCCTGGACACAGAAGGAGGGGGCAATAAGGCTGGCTGGACATAAAAGGTGCGGCAATAAGGCTGGTTGGACTTACAAAAAGGGGCAAAGGTTGACTGGACACAAATAAAGAGGGGGAAGTAAGGCTGAATGGACACAGAAGGAGGGGGCAATAAGACTGACTGGAAACACAGATGGAAGGGGCAATAAGGCTGGTTGGATACACAGAAAAGGGAGGTATAAAGCTGACTTGACACAGAAAAAGGGGGCAATAAGACTGGATGGACACAGAAGGAAGGGGCAATAAGGCTGAGTGGACAAAAATTAAGAGGGGGCAGGCAATAAGGTTGGCAGGACACAAAAGGTGGGGCAATAAGGATGATTGGACAAACAGAAAAGGGGCCAAGGCTGACTGGACACAAATAAAGATGGGGGAAATAAGGCTGGCTGGACACAGAAGAAGAGGGCAATAAGGCTGAATGGACACAGAAGAAGAGGGCAATAAGACTGGTTGGAAACACAGAAGAAAGGGGCAATAAGGCTGGTTGTACACAGAAGGAGGGTGTATAGAGCTTACTGGACACAGGAGAAGGGACAATAATGCTGGTTGGACAAACAGAAAAAGGACTGGGCACAAATAAAGAGGGGGGGATAAGGCTGGCTGGACACAGAAGGAGGGGGCAATAAGGCTAAATGGACACAAACAATCAAGGGTTAATAAGTCTGATTGGACACACACATGGAAGGGGCAATAAGGCTTATTGAGCGCGCAAAAGGATGGGGCAGAAAGGCTGGCAGGTCCGACACACTAGGAAGGGGCAGAAAGGAACACGAAAGGGGCAATAAGTCTGACTGGACACACACAAGGAAGGGGCAGAAAAACTGACTGTGGAGGCACACACACACACAAGGAGGTCTATTTACTAAACGCGATTTTTTCAGAGTGATATTAAATCAAAGCATCTCGCGGCGATATTGATGTGATATTTTTCCCCAAATCACCTTATTCAGTAACATACGATTTGGATGCAATTTAAAAAATATCACATGAGATGCTTTGATTTGAAAATATCAAAATCGCATTGATTTTGATATATTAATCGCGGAGATATAATATATTACAATGTTAAAGTATAGGAAAAATGTTTTGATTTGCAAATTGTCTAATGACCTGCAAATCGCATGTTTTAAATGAGGCCCTAAGTGCAGCATGGCTGAAATCCTTAGCCGTGCTGTCCTGATATAACTACAAGGCTCAGAAATGATGAGCCTTGTAATAATATCAGCGGCAGCATGGCTAACGATGTCAGCCATATGTGTGTCCGTGTGTAGTGTAAAAAAAAAAATATCGTTCACCATAAACATACATGTAATCTTAAAATACAGTATGCATGTAGACAAGTTATAAACCCTATCTAACATTGTCCCCTACTGTGTGCACTTACCTGCTGCGGTCATCTCTCCTAAGCTATGTGTAATGTGTGTATTGTATCGTGTGTATTAAATAAAAATATTTTTACACTCACGTTTTGAAGTCTTCTTTTTTCTTTATTTCTTCTAGGTGAGATGAATTTTCTGTACTTGATTGAAGTCTTCCTCTCCGGTGGCCAGTGTTCTTTCTTCAGCTGCTGGTGGACGCTGCAGGACTTCTTCTTCCCGTCTGGATCTCTTCAAATGCCGCTAGGGGGCAGTACTTTTTATAGTGGAGATGACGTCACAAACAGTAGAGCACTGACGTCATCTCCACTATAAAAAGTACTGCCCCCTAGCAGCATCAACGTCATTTGAAGAGATCCAGATGGAAAGAAGAAGTCCTGCAGCGTCCAGCGTTCACCAGCAGCTGAAGAAAGAACACTGGCCACCGGAGAGGAAGACTTCAATCAAGTAAAGAAAATTCATCTCACCTATAAGAAATACAGAAAAAAGAAGACTTCAAAACGTGAGTGTAAAAATATTTTTATTTAATAAACACAATACAATACACACATTACACATAGCTTAGGAGAGATGATCACAGCAGGTAAGTGCACACAGTAGGGGACAATGTTAGATTAGGGTTTATAACTTGTTTACATGCATACTGTATTTTATGATTTCATGTATGTTTATGGTGAACGATATTTTTTTTTTTACACTATACACAGACACACACATGGCTGACAACGTTAGCCATGCTGCCACTGATATTATTACAAGGCTCATCATTTCTGAGCCTTGTAGTTATATCAGGACAGCATGGCTAAGGATTTCAGCCATGCTGCACTTATTTTCTGACACACAAAAACACATGTCAACTCTGTTGACATGTGTTTTTGATGCTCCGGGACGGCACCTCAGCCGGATCTCGCAGCTCTCTGGCTGCGATTTTGGTTTTGGTTGATTTAAAATCACACTAAAGGAGATTTCTTCAAATCTCCTTTAGTGAATGGGGTGATTTTTTTTTTCCTATTTTTTCAATGGCAAACATGTGGATGATTTCTGAATCGCGATGTCCTGCGATGTTTGCCATTGATATTTTTTTACACACTGAAATAACGCGATTTGAGCCTTTCTGAATACCGCGATGTGACTTCAGAGGCTCAAATCACGCGATTTGTGGCAATTTTCCTCAAATCGTTTTTAGTAAATGAGAGAGGAGAGATTGGATGGCTATAGAGACACACACACATGGAGGAGCATATTGGATGGCTGTAGATAAATGCACAGAAGGAGGAGGTAGAAAGGCTGGATTGAGGTATATTTAATATGTGTAGATTTGTTATACTTTATTAGTTAATTCCTCGTATAGTTTTACTTTCAGAAATTTGCTTTAATCGAATGTAGCCCAATAAAATGTTTTTTCTTTCTATTCTATTTATCACATGGGTTCATTGAGACTATTACTTTTATAATAATAGGTTTTTCCTGTTCATAGGAATAAAGTTGCTATTTTGATAGACAAATATGAATAGAAATAGTCCAGTGCTGCTTTACTTTATAAAATTAAATAATAACACTATTATTGTATAGCAGTCACTAAAAGCAATGTGTTTTGTAAGGCAATAACTAGGATGCAATGTGTATTGTATGGCGATAATTAGGGTGCCGTGTGTATTGGATGGCGACAACTAGGATGCAATGTGTATTGTATGGTGATAACTAGGATGCAATGTGTATTGTCTGGTGATATAGGGGTGCAGTGTGTATGGTATGGCAATAGCTAGAACATAGTCTGCATCAGGGGTCGAAGTGGAAATATAGAAGTGGCAATATGGACATTTAGGGCCTCATTCATTAAAGAAGATTTTGCCTGAATCGCGTGATTTGTGGATAAAAATCGCCAAACCGTATTCAATAAACTCCAAATCACGTGATTTGAGTGTGATTTGAAATTGCCAGTGTTAAAATCGCGGTCCCGATTTTTTTTAACATACCAATTTCGGTATTCATTAAGGACGATTTCACGGAATCACAGTGAAATTGCCTAGAAATCACCAAAAATACAATTGCAGCCAGAATGGTGCGATTGTATTGTGATTTCATATTGGGACTGACAAAAACACATGTCCGTATAACAGACGTGTTTTTGTGTAAAATCTAAGTGCTGCATGTTGACCCTTGTAGTTCTATCAGCACAACATGGTAAGACTTCTAACTATGCAGTGCTGCGTGTAGCGTGTGAAAAAAAAAAAAAAGCACAAAACACACATTAACCCCTTAAATAATTGAATAAAATATGCATGTAAAAAAATACATGCATGTAAAAAAAAAACCTTCTATTCTGCATCCATGCTGCTCCTAATGACGAATAGGTCACTAGGGGGCAGTGTTTTTATAGAAGAGATGATGTCAGAAACAGTAGAGGACCAATGTAACTGACGTCATCTCTTCTATAAAAAACACTGCCCCCTAGTGACCTATTCGTCATTAGGAGCAGCACGGATTCAGAATAGAAGGTTTCCAGCATTGTGTCAACAGGAGAAGATCCACAGAACCGGAACAGATCCTCCAATAAAGATGAACACAGAAGAAGACATCCTAAAAAGAACAAATGAAGGCTTCCCAAGATGCTGACATCAAACCGTGAGTGCACAAACCTTTTATTAATTTTATTACACACGATACACTGCACACATTACACTTAGAATAGGAGAGATGACCACCGGAGGTAAGTGCTCACATTTAGGGAACATTGGGGTAGATCCAGAACAACGTTTGCCGTACGTTTATTCACGGAGCGTATTTTCGTGCACGTAAATTTGTTACACTCCCCTCGGCACACCCCTTGCACACCCCTTGCATGGACGTATTTTGTTAAGATACGCTTTCCAAACCCTACTTTAACTTTTTCCAACGTAACCTCAGCCACGCGTAAATTCGCTCTGAAGTGTAGTTCTGAATCAGACCCATTGTTAGTTATGGAATATTTATTTTTTTACATGCATACTTTATTCAATTATTTAAGAGGTTAATGCTTGTTTTGTGCTTTTTTTTTTTCACACACTACACGCAGCACTGGTTAGAAGTCTTACCATGTTGTGCTGATAGAACTACAAGGGTCAGCTTTGCTGATCCTTGTAGTTCCATCAGTACAGCATGGCTAAGGTTTTCAGCCGTGCAGCACTTAGATTTTTTTCCTATCTCACGCGACTTGCTGCTATTTCTTAAAGGGCTAATCGCGGTGTTTTTCTATTGAAAATAAACGCGATTTAGCCCTTTAGAAATCAAACAACATCGCCTGAGATGGGAAAAATCGTGGCAAAATCACAATTTAATGAATTTGTAAAAAAAAAAAATGTTAAATGGCGCAGAAATCGCCGCGATGGGTTGTGATGTTAAATCGCAGCCACAAATTGTTTATAATGAATGAGGCCCTTAGAATTGGCGGTATGAAAATATAGAAATAATAGAGGTGAATGAGGATTTAATGCTTCTCAATGAATACCCCCTCACTTCCAGCCCTGGTCTGTATTGTATGGTGGTAACTAGGATGAAGTTGCTATTATCTTAAGTGGTCCTTATTGTATGGTGATCAGTATTATGTTCTCTGTCTTGTATATATGTCAGTACTCACTGTAATTATATGGGTCACTGTTACTTAAAATTAATAGTATAACATGCTTTTCACACTGAGCTTTTGAAACAGTCTGTGGGTATAACAGATGATACAGTTTGTTTGATTTGTTTCATTGATACAAGCATCCTCTGACCATGACTTTTTGCCCACACCCATATCTATGAGGTGGGACCCCATCACAGTATTCCATGATGGGCCCTTCATGCCCCAGTCTGATCCTGAGTACCTAGCCAAATATATAATCCAGACTACAAGCCCCATCTAGTACCTGGCCCAATCTATAATCCAGACTACAAACCCTATCTAGTACCTGGCCAAATCTATAATCCAGACTACAAGCCCTATCTAGTACCTGGCCAAATCTTTAATCCAGACTACAAACTCTATCCAGTACCTGGCAAAATACATAACCCAGACTACCAGATCTTCTAGATTTCCAGGTGACGATCTGAGAAATGAAGAAAGAAGGAGCAGGGATTCCAGTTCTTTTGCTTATAAAATTTGAAATTGGGTCTGAGGCTCTGATTCACACTTCAGTGTATTTTTCCGTGACGATCAACTGTGCATGCCCAGAACACAAATATACCCAATGGAAAAAGGCCTACAGATTCACAGAGATAGTCGCAAGACTTAGGACAGATTCATGCATTGGCATGGATGGACACATATAAATAACTAAAGGAAAAAACTCCTAATGCAAATGAGCATAACACAGGCTACTAATGTACAGAAGAACAGAGTAAGTAAGGCGCTGTGTATAATGCAACAGTATCTTGTAGAGGTCCAAATACACTTCAGCAGCTGAATATTGGGGTGAGTAAAACCCCACAAAAAGAAAACAATTAATAAAAATATTCAATTAGCGCTTAAAGTGTATTAAAATTTTATTAAAAACAACAACAATAATAAAACACTGTATATCAGTAACCCTAAGGACACAGAACAATCGCAGAGCATACATTAATTTGGATAGCCACAACGTATAATAGAAGAAGCCTCAGTATTGTGTAGATAGCGACTTCACTAGCAGCAGTGTATAAAAAGGGATTTCATATGCAGATGGTATTGCTAATACACTCAGTGTCCATAAGATTCAGTGTAATGGTAGTCAATTGGTATCAAGTGTTCACACAGAGGCTCTGATGCAGCGGGAGCAGATATCAGGCATGCATGTTGATAACGGGGTAGCTAGTAGCAAGTGATAATCGGCTCAGTGGAATAAGCATTCCCCCTAAATGGAATATAGCTTACCCCACAGACGTCCAGGGCAGTTGGCCTCACACTAATTCCCAACCACATTAGCAGTCCCTGAACTAAGGCTGGAATAAACACAATTCGAGTTGCTGATGCGTGTGCTCGCTGTATAGCGGAGACTCCGCTGCCTTGTAACAGTTGGGACATGTGCCGCGGCTCTGCAGAGTTATAGACACAGTGGTCCTAGGTCTCCAGTGATGTCAATAAAGTCAGCAGAGGTTATGCAGATAAAGGTAGCAAGATAGCTCGGTGTTTGGATGTGCTCCGTTTCACATGGACAAGTGGCAATTGGAGGCAAATGATAAGTTGTTGATACAGTTTAGTCCAGAATATGAGTGGCTCCAGATCATAGATATAGCGGGCTGTATTCAGAGATCCATTTGGCAATCGGGCCACAACTGTACGCACGGAAGGAGCAAGATGGAGCAAGTTACACCTACCAAAAACCCAGTCACTCCCCTTGCTTTCTCCGTGCGGACGTAAACTTAAACCTGTATTGACTTGCCCTAACTAGCCGCACTCACGTCCGACCTTATGTGTCTTCCATGCGTATAAATCCGTCCCTATATCTGTAATCGCGCCCACTTTCCATCATTTAAATGCCCCCCCTTGCCCATTTCTATGCAAATCCTTCCATGCGTATATTTCCGTCGGACTTAGGTGTGTATTTTTATACGCCCGATTCACAAGTCCATCCCTTAGGCATTTCCGCGCTTATCCTCTACGTTAACAGCGTATAAAAGTTAGTACGCATGTGCAGTTGATCCGATCCTAAAATTACGCAACTTTAGTCAAAAACGGATCTCTGAATACAGCCCAGCGTCCTTTGGGTAAAAGTCCTTAATGCATTTCTCCAGTACAACTGGTTTCCTCAGAAGGTTTGGGGGGGTTGTGGACTTTAGACCTCTTTTAAGCTCTAGTGAGCTCATTAATTAGCTTCAAGTGTGGTAGTCAATCTCTTAAGGTGCCAGTAATAACGTTTTTTATTTTTCTACTTAGCAGTTGGTCTGCGCCGGAATATTTCTTGTTCTTTGGATAAACGTTAAAAATTCAATTGTGAAATACATGCAGACATACAAAAATACAAGCAGTATAGAAAATTCCTATATGCTTATTCAGTACATGCACATAGCAATATTCAGGGAATATTTTATTCAAACAAATAAAAAATAAAAATAGAAATAGGGATGAAAATAAAAATAAAGTTAGAAATGCAGACAGACAGGTAAATATAATATATATCTCAAATGACTGGTGTATAATATAGTATTTTTTCTTTTTTTATGGACAAAAATTTAAAGGAGGTTTATTGTAATAGATTCAAATAACAGGAACCAATAAGTATATCGACAATTATGTCAGGGGAAGGCTGTTTACTGTTATAGATTTTTAGCTAGCATGGTCTAGAACAGAACAATATGTAAGGAAAATAAAGATGCTGGATATGTGAGTAGAAGTAGGTGAATAAGGACAGAGATAGACAGTGAAGAGAAAAAGATGGGAAGTGATGAGGGCAAGGTAGAGGGGTTATGAAAGGAGGGAGGAGGACCTGTTCATAAGAGCTAACATGCTAAGTGAGAGAGGGCAAATACACAGGAGACACCTTTATGAAAATGGGGAGGGCAGGAAAGCTTAGGTGGAGGAAGGGTAGGCTAGCATGAAGAAGTGGGTTTTGTGGGAGCGTTTGAAGGATTGGAGGGTGCTGGATTGCCTGAAAGGATGAGGTAGGTTGTTCCAATGGAGAGGGGTGGTCCGGGAGAAGTCTTGGATGCGGAAGTGTTAGTTATAAGGTTGCAGTCACCAGCAGAGCGGAGGGGACGGGAGGGAGTGTGGATGGAGATAAGGGAGGAGAGGTAGGGAGTGATGGAGGAGGAGAGAGTCTTGTCAGTTGTGGTGAGGAGCGTGTAGAGAATGTTGAAAGGAACGCCCAAGCAGTGGGCTTGGGTGGAGGAGGAGATGGTGGAGTCGCCAATAGTAATAGCAATAGTAGGAGTGGAGGGGATACGTGAAGGAGAAAAGACTACAATTTCTGTTTTGTCCATGTTAAGCTTGAGAAAAGGATTGGACATCCATGAGGAGATGGCCGAGAGGCAATCTGACACTTTTGACAGAAGTTTGAGGGAAAGGTCAGGGGAGGAGAGATAGATTTAAATGTCGTCGGCATAGAGATGGTAGTTAAAACCAAAGGAGCTGACGAGGTCACCAAGAGAGGAGGTGTAGAGCGAGAACAGAAGGGAACCAATGACTGAGCCCTGGGGAATAGGAGTGGTTGGGGAGGAAGTGTTAGGCGTTATGACAGAGAAGAAGCAGTCTGAGAGATAAGAGGAGAACCAGGAGTGGACAGTGCCAGAGAGGCCAGTAGAGCGAAGGTTGTGGAGCAGGAGAGGTTGATTAACGGTGTCAAAGGCTGCTGAAAGATTCAGGAGGATGAGAAGATTTGGCAGATATGACCTTAGTTAGGGCAGTTTCAGTGTAGTGCAGGGGGCGGAACCCAGGTTGGAGAGGGTCCAGGATGGAGTTGTCGGCAAGGCAGCTGACTAGACACTTGTAAACAAGCCATACAAGCAACTTGGAGGTGAAGGGCAACAGGAAGATGGGTCAGTAGTTGGAGGGTGAAGTCGGGTCAAGGTTAGGTTTTTTAAGGATGGGGGAGACAAGAGCATGTTAAAGGGGGAAGGGAAGAAGACAGAGGGGAGGGATAAGTTAAAAAGGTGGGTAAAATGAGAGCAGGTGGAGAGAGAGAGACCGGAGAAGATTAGAGGGGATGGGATCAAGTGGGCACGTTGACGGATGACAAAAGAAGTGAGTGGATTTCTTCAGCTGAGGTAGGGATGAAGGTAGACATTGGTGGGTGGTTAGGGAGAGGATGAGAGGGTGGAGATTGAAGTGGAGGAGAGGTGATGGTAGAGGAGATGGAGCTCCTGATGGAGTCAATCTTGGAGGTAAAGAAGGTTGCAAAGTCAGCGGCAGATATGGAGAGAGGGAGGGGGGAGGATGGGGGAAGAGAGTTGAAGGTGGCAAATAGGCTGTGGGGGTTAGACAATTGGGAGAGGATGAAGGACTTAAAGAAGGATTGCTTGGCAAGAGCAAGGGCAGAGCTAAAAGAGGAGAGTATGAACTTTAAGTGGAGAAAGTCTGCAAGGGAACTTGACTTCCTCCAGAGACACTTTGCAGTATGGGAGCATTTCTTTAGGAACCGAGTGAGCGGGGAGTGCCAGGGTTGAGGGTTGTTGCGGCAAAGGGAGACAGAGGAGGGAGGGCAGGCAGCATCAATGGTGGAGAAGAGGACATTGTTGTAGAGAGAGGTGGCTAGATTGGGGTAGGACATGGTGAAAATGGGTGCGAGGAGGGGATCTAGGGAAGTGGTGAAAGCTGCAACATCAAGGGAATTGATGTTCTTTCTGGAAAGAATACATTTGGGTGATGGGGAAGGAGAGGGGGAGGAAAAGAGGAAGAAGGAGATAAGATGATGATCAGAGAGGGGGACGGGAGGGATGGAGAAGTCAGACAGGGAGCAAAAGCATGAAAATACGAGGTCAAAGGAGTGGCCAGGTTGTGGGTGACAGCTGAAGTCCACTGTGATGCATTAGCACGCCTCATTCTTCCTAAACTACTCCATTTGGACTTTAAAGACACTGTGAAACCTCCTATCTCTATAATAGGGTATATTTTCCCAAATTGTAAAATAATGGTCATTATGTAAAATCCCACCCCCAAAGGCACTCCCCGGGAACATTAGATTCCCAGCAAAAAAATAGCTATTGCATAGACCCCCCTCTACATGGAGTACTGCCGTCATACACACAAATATCATGTATAGATATAAATATAATGTACAGACACATTTTACACTGAGCTCTGCCTTCCCAAAACTATGACAACTAGTGGCCTGTATAAACAGGAAGTAGAAAAGAACAGCAACATTTTCCATATTAACCTGTTCTTTTTTTTGTCATTTTTAATTATATAACTATAAATTTTGCCACCAGGAGTCGATTCTCTACAGATTGGTGAAAATTTAATCTTAATGTGCAAAATTCTTTCGGAGCTACAGCCCCTCAAAGACCATGCCCCTCCCTCTCTAATAAAGTCAATGGCGGAATGCCGTTTATTATAGTCAATCTTAATATAAGGGCATAACTATGCCAATATAATTTCACTTGGAAGTATAAAATGGGCTCGGTCAGATTGTGATGCCATTGGGTGAGATCTTATCCCACCTGCAGGGCTTCCATCAGGGAAGTAAAGGCAGTAATAGAATCTCAGGCTGAGAGAAGACTCCAACATTTTAATTTCTATTTTTTCCCAAACACAGTCGGCCTGTTGCTTAAGATATATGTAATCTGTATGGTCCTACTGAAGTGCTGCTGAAACTGTAGAGCTCAAGGTCTCATAAGATTGATGAATTCATCACTCTCATGAGACACCAAAGATTTCCCAACTTTCACAGATGGCTGTCTGTAGAGAATTATTATCATGGACTGATGGGTTAGGGTATCTGCTCTGGGTTCCCAGGGACGTTATAGTAGTTCAGTGGTGTATTGGAAACTGTATGGCTTAATGTAGGACTTGCTTGTGAGCTAATAGCTGGGTAAAGATACTGGACTTGACTTGGCTTGACCTGGACTGGACACTGGACAGAATTGGTTTGATTTGACCTGGACTGGATTAGGACTGGAACTGAACAAGCTTGACTTTACCTGGACTGCGCCAGGACTGTAACTGGATGTGACAAGCTTGGCTAATCTGGACTTGACCAAAACAGGTTAGGGTTAGGCGCTTAGGAAGGGAGGGTTAGGGTTAGGCTATAGAGAAGGGAATATTAGAGTCAGGCCCGGGAGAAGGGAGGGTTAGAGTCAGGCTGCAGGGAAGGGAGGGTTAGGGCTAGGGTAATGGAAGGGGAGGGCTAGAGTTAGAATTAGGGGATGGGTTGGGGTTAGTTTAGCCACTCACCTTTCGGAGTCCCGGAGCTCTTCTCCTACCCCACCCTAACTGTCATACCTAGGGAATTAGACTGTAATGCGGCAGAGGTTGATGTATAGGACTGTTTAAAATGGTAGAGATCTACTTAATATGATGCACAGTTTTAAAAAAAATTAATAAAACATATGTAAAATGACAATACTAATAATATGGTCATACTATCTGACTGCCAAAACATGTAAGATGTTCATTAACAATCTCTGTAAAAGCTAAAGTTTATAATGTAGATTTGAAAATAATAAAAATTCTTCCTTTGGTTATTGGCTTTAACAAGTCCTGTTTTTGATATTTTTTTGTTGATTTATAAGTTAATTCTTTTACTTATTAAAATAGTATTTTTATATTGAAGGTACACATCTAATAGCAATAGCAGAGCACATTACACAATTAACTCACAGCTTGTGTTAGTGCATAAGCACTGTTGAATTTGTTGTGACCCATTCACCATCCCCACCTGTTTCCCTATTGCAGCACATGCCAGTGCCATCTTCCACTATGTCAGTCTCCCCCATGTGGCCGAGAAGACATGCCCCATTCATTGCATCCGCGAAGCCACACACCTTTTTCATATTTTCCAATATTTATGGCATTTTTTGTCAATTTTTTTTTTTTAATTCTCAATGTGGGGGGTTTCTGGGAAACCAAAAACCCCCCTGGGTGTGCCATTGGGGAAGGGACCACTTTAAATAGGAAGACTACTAATACAAAGGAGGCAATAACTATTGCTTTCACTGAGGAACAGGTATTAAAAGAACTTTCGAGAATGAAAAAATCAATGGGGCCAAATGGGATACATCCTAGGATATTAAAAGAGCTTAGAGGGGTGCTGGCAAAATAATTAACTGAATTATTCAACCAGTCACTAATAACAGGAGTGATTCCAGAAGACTAAAGTAAATGCTGTTCTACTCCATAAAATTGGAATAAGGAAAAAGCGGCAAACTATCGACCAGTGTGCCTTCACAGCGGAGATACGACATGCATAAAGGGGGAAGCCCCTTTCTCGTAAGAGCCAGCGTACGTAACTTTCGGTGCGCACAACCTTCAAAACTGGGGAATTACATATGAGCTGTACGTTAATTCCCCTCTCAGTCTTAACTGAGGATCAGGGCCATTAAGCAGCCGTAGTGGATAAAAAAAAGTTCACATACTACTAAGCCTCCCACCACTGAGCTTGGGAAGGTTGATACAAAATTGGTATAAATGCTGGTCTGCTAAATAGATCACTGAAGATTCTTGTATAGCTGGATAAGTACCGAACCAAATGCAGTGGAGAACGCCTCCCACCATCCAGCCAGGACCAGCGCCCAGATGGTCAATGTTGCAAAGTGTGCTCTCCGGTGGATAAATAATGGATGTAAAAAGCACAATAATCACAGTTAATTATCTCTCTAAGATTATTTAAACTGGTTTGAGAAATGTAATTAGATGGATTCCCACAGGGACCCACGGTTTGCAATGTTTGAGTCAGAATCAATATCATTCATTGAGAAGGAGGACTAGTAGCTTTTAGCTCCATGTCAGTTGTAAATTAACTCTTCAATAGAACACGGGCATCCCCGTGGCAGCTGATGAATGAGTATGTGTGCCTCCAGAGGTCTTTGTTACAGTCTCCAGGAAGGGTTCTCACCGGGACGCAAAGTCTAAACCAGGGCCAGGTATTCACTAGAGCCCCTGAGGGTGGGGATAGGCTTGGCTTCTGGCACCTGATAGGTCATGGCCCCCGGCGATAGCCTCCAAGGAAAACCTGTAGCACAGGTACCAGAACCGATACACAAACTGGAACCCTTGCACACTACACAAGATGCAGGAACCCTTGCTCACAAGAAAGCAGATAAGAGCCTAGGCACATGAATATACAAGCTGGAAACCTCGCATACAAGATAGCTGTCTGGACCCACACACAAAATATAGATGGACATAATATTCAGGAGTAGGGACCAGATACACACAGGTAACCACAGGTGTTGAACAGGTAGCAGACAGGGGCCTTCAAAAGACACCTGACCAACTGTAAGGTGGATAATACATAAGAAGTACAAGTATTAGGAAGGAGGCAGGAGCGGGTGTAACTGGAGATGAAATGCAGCACACCGCAAACTGCAGAGCGGAGTCTGATGGTCTGACTTGCACTCACATACACACTGACATATGGAATACAGTGGAGATGGTAAACACCGGAGTACAACTCATGGGGAGAGACACAAGGAGAAATGATAAACACCCAGTGTATACAACAACAGAGGGACCCTGAGAACTGGGTCCTGCCCGCTGTGAGATGGTAAATGCAGCAACACACATGCAAACAGAGAGAGCCGATGGAATAGCTCAGGACAGGTAATGAGTGATGGTAAACTCAGAAATCATTAAGCAGAGGAGGAAACATTGAGCCAAGACTACAGCTGTCAGCGTGAGTAGCAAGCTACTCAAGGCACACACTGCAGATAAACAACGGGGCAGACAACAGAGACCAAAAGAGCAATGGTAACGAAAGGAATAACAGAGGCCAGAAATCACAACAAGATCCAAGGCAGGAGCACAAGGAGAACACAATCAGAATAAAAGGCAAAGGCAAGAACATCAGATGCTATAGCCGACAATGAGGCTTTCCGGGCTCAGGGTATTTAAAGTCCACTTCTGCAATCAGCTGCAGAGCTCAGGCAGACCTAATTTATTATTCAGCAGCCTAGGGAACCCAGGCACATTGAACCCAGACAGGGGAAATTCACATACTGCTTTGTTTACTTTTGCAGTAAATTGGATTGCTTCGTCCACAATAGAAAACATGAATAGTTATGTGGTTGGTTGTGAGAGCACTCTTGCAACATGTTTCATCTTAATCAAGGACTTGATGAAGCATTAAAGAGTGCTAAGTGATCCCACTTCAATAGAATAGGTAATCCCAAAAACAGGTGTTGATTGATTAAGCATAAGTACTTGTAAAACATGGAAAATAATATTTTCAAAAGGTCTGTATCCCATTAGTTAATGTGCTCCACACATTAAATGAAAAGAATTAGAAAAAGACATAAGACATAATTGGACAGCAGAGACCAACCCCTCATGCCTGATTGGCTGGCTGCAGCCATGACAATGCCTGGACAGAGAGGATAACAGCCTGCTCTGAGCGTGTGCCCGGACCCTGCAGCAGTGCTCAGAACAGAGTGACACATGTCTTCACAGGCACACATCGGACAAGTGCACTGGGACCGGGAGAGGAGGAACACAGGGTTCCATGCCAGACCGCATGGTGCGGCAGCATGTAACCGCTGGGACCGGGAGAGGAAGGTAAGCATAGTTACGTGTTGGACCGCATGGTGCGGTGGCATGTAACACAGGCTGCGGGGGAGGGAATTCTTAGGGTCAGGCTGCAGGTAAGGGAGGGTTAGAGAAGGAGAAGTGGGGGTTAGGGTAAGACTTAGGGTAAGGGTTGGAGTTAAATTCATAATCACCATTAGGAGCAGCATCTTCCATGGATCAATTGCTTCTCCTCTGCGAGGCAGAAGCAATGAATTTCAGACTGGAGGGCCCTGCCACAAGCTTATATAGGATAGGATATTGGGGATTGATACACAACGGACCAGCCCGTTTGCATGGTAAAAGTGCTTAGTGCTCTGTATGATCAGTCACAAAGCAGTGTTAGTAAGAGAACTGAGGGGAATTTTAGTATAGAGTGAAAGTAAGTAAGTTTGTGTTAATCATGAAAGGAAACACATAATATAGTATGGTACATATTGTAGACAAATGTTAAGTAGGTTGAGGAATCTGGAACGCTTGTCTGAAGAGGTGAGTTTTAAGGGAGCGCTTGAAAGTGTACATAGTCTTAGTAGGTGAGGAAGGTTATTCCAGAGAGTGGGTGCAGCCCGGCGAAATCAGAGCATTTGGTTAGTGTAGAGGAGAGTCGTATGTCCTGTGAAAATCAGAGAGTAAGCTGTGATATATCTTGAGATAAGTAAGGAAATGTATGTGGGTGCAGTCTTGGCTTTGTAGGTTAGTAAAACGATTTTGTATTTGAGTCTGTAAAAGGTAGAATTATACCTGATAATTGGATTTTCCTGAATCTTGTTGGCAGCATAGCACATAGGGTAATTCCAATGGGGCGGGAGCCAATACAGGAAAAGAAAAAGACACACCGGATCTGTATAAATATGCCCCTCCTCCGGTGCTCCTTGTCTTCCTACTTTCTGGTGAGAGCTATAATATCACAGGATTGCCTGTCAAGATCAAATGTTGGTTTAATATTTGAGTATCACAATGTTATACAATTTTTTGGATGCATTATATTATTGATATTATGCATGTGTTCAGATACCATTTCTCTATCATTGCGGTCTGGCAATATTAGATGTATTGATTTTATTGCTACCATTATGTAGTATTTTATGTTTTTTAGGAATTTTTTTCTTACATTTATATACAATTTAGAAGTTACATTTTTAGACACTGGTATCCCTTTTATTTATTGTATATACGTCACTTATTCACAATTTCTAAGTACATGGAGTGGCTCAACTTTTATTTCTTCAACTGCAGTTTAACAACACTGGTCATACCCACTCCAATGAGCCCTTGATCATTTTTAGCTCCAAGCCCACATGGCCCTTATCTGGCCCTGGGGATATGATAGCAGCTTTCACATATATCAAAAGTTGTGGCCGGCTAGAGGAGGTGGCATATTTCAGAAATAAATGCATTAGAGCACTAAAGCTTCAATATAAGCTGGAGGGTGGTAGAATCAGAGGAAATGTGCGGAAAAATTACTTCACTGAAAGGGTGGTAGATAAGTGGAATAATGGTCCCCACTGCAAAACTGCTATTTCAGAAATAGAGAAAGCCGAAAGCTAATTTTCATCTTTCTCTATTTCGCAAATAGCAGTATTTAAAAAAAAAAAAATCATTCATTAATGGGTAAGTATGCTGATTGCACCTGCCGCACAGACCAGACAGGTGAGTAGAACTTTATGGGAGTCTTAGGGTCAGGCAGCAGGGAGGGGAGTCTTATGGTCAGGTTGTGGGGAAAGGAGTCACAACCAGGGCATGGAGTTTAACTAGGGCCAGGTCTTCACTAGAGCCCCAATAGTGGGGATAGTCTGGGCTGCAGGACACTAGCAGGTCACGGTCCCTGGAAGTGCAACCCAGGAGAAGAAACCAAAACTTAGTAGGAACAAGATGAGAGGTGAAGAAAGTAGGAGGTAGAATACCGGGACCAGAGGAGTAAGAAGGGACTAGCTTTGACGAACAGTAGAGGACTGACGGGGAACAACAAACCAGACGGACTGAGGCACACAGCAGCAAACACACAACGGCTTCCCCCAGAGGGGAAAGGAGCACTTTCATCGGAGGAAGGAAAGCATAAGAACGGTCAGGGAGTAACATATGGAAGAGAGAATGGAAACACTGGAAACTTAAGGCATGGATAATGACTGGAGAGGGCACTCAGAAAACAAGGTATGGCACAAGGCAAAAACACAACGCACAGAGCAGGTCACAGAGAGGAGAACCAGACTCTATAACCGGCAGTGTTACACTGACACTGCCAGTTCTAATATAGGGTCTGCTGTCCACTAATTGGACTGCAGAGACCAACCCCTCATGTCTGATTGGCTGGCTGCAGCCATGACAACACCTGGACAGAGAGGATAACAGCCTGCTCTGAGCATGTGCCCGGACCCTGCAGCAGTGCTCAGAACAGAGTGAAACGTGTCTTCACAGGCACAGAAGAGAAAGAGAAGTGCACTGGGACCGGGAGAGGAGGAACACAGGGTTCCATGCCAGACCGCATGGTGCGGCAGCATGTAACCGCTGGGACCGGGAGAGGAAGGTAAGCATAGTTACGTGTTGGACCGCATGGTGCGGTGGCATGTAACACAGGCTGCGGGGGAGGGAATTCTTAGGGTCAGGCTGCAGGTAAGGGAGGGTTAGAGAAGGAGAAGTGGGGGTTAGGGTAAGACTTAGGGTAAGGGTTGGAGTTAAATTCATAATCACCATTAGGAGCAGCATCTTTTATCTTCCATGGATCAATTGCTCTGCGAGGCAGAAGCAATCATTTTCAGACTGGAGGGCCCTGCCACAAGCTTATATAGGATAGGATATTGGGGATTGATACACAAGGGCAAGTGCTATAAATCACACAACGGACCAGCCAGCTTGCATGGTAAAAGTGCTCAGTGCTCTGTGTGATCCAGTCACACAGCAGTGTTAGTAACAGAAATAAAGGGAATTTTAGTAAAGAATGAAAGAGAACAAGTTAGGTTTACTCATTAGGTGATGGTCATATAATAAGTTGTTGTAAATAAAGGTTGGGGAATTTGGTACGCTTGTCTGAAGAGGTGAGTTTTAAGGGAGCGCTTGAAAGTTTGGAGAGAAGAGGATAGTCTTAGTGGGTGAGGAAGGTTATTCCAGAGAGTGGAAATGAAAGAGGTTAGGTTTACTCATTAGGTGATGGTCATATAATAAGTTGTTGTAAATAAAGGTTGGGGAATTTGGTACGCTTGTCTGAAGAGGTGAGTTTTAAGGGAGCGCTTGAAAGTAAAGTT
>WWET01007414.1:30142-45520 GCA_011038615.1 Limnodynastes dumerilii
TCTCCCCCTCCTACGACAAGCCCCCCACCCCACCTCACATCTCCCCCAAATTAGAACGATCAATGAGGTGGTACTACCTATCCCACTACTCCAGTAGTGACTGTTAGTTTCCTCATGGTCTTGAGGAGACCCATCATCCCACCACTATCTACTGCATCCACAATTCCTGTGTGCCACTACATATATTTACATGTTAATCGTCCCATACCAATGTTTCTTAATTTGCTTAGTCACACAACCAGTGACTTACCCCCCATTACAACCCACCATGATGTTCTCTCACACTCCCCCTACCTCCCTTTTATCCCTACTTAGCACACATCCATCCACCACTTATTACCTGTCCTTCACTACCTGACAATAAGCAATGTTATCCACCCTTTTTCCCCCATTCACACCACCCACACATCTGTCCATCACCAACTCCTCTCCCACCCACCCCATTTAAGAGTCCCACCAGCACATGGACAGATGTTTGATACCCCCGAGGAAGTCATTAATTTGACTAAACGCGTTGGGTTAATATCTTTTATTGCCTTTGCACAATAAAGCACTTGACATTATTTCCAGCGTCCGTCCGCTTCTGTTCCATCGCCTCCACACTCGCACAGCAGCCCAGGAACTCCTATTGCCACAGACAAGGTGGTACCGTCGCTCCTGCGGCTCTAGCCGAGGAGAGACCCTGCTACTCCTCACTTTCATTACTCTGGCCTGCCACCAACACCGGCCAAGACCGTAGCTTACGGTCCTCTGCTTACAGCAGCACCTCCGAGCACCGCTAGTCACCCGATGCCCAGCAGAGACAAACACGGTCATCCCTCCGATGCACCTCCAAGTATGTAGCTATATGCATTCCTCTGCGTTATAGTACAATCATAAATACAATGACTTGTTTGAAGATGATCAGTATATCATGGCTGACAGGTACTATCATATAGTCTGTGGACACATATATTCTATATCACTTAAGGTATTGTGGCCCTAACATAATCAACCACTTTTTTTTGTGAATAACTCTGGTCAGTCACATGTCTGGTCACTCTTTTTTCAAGGTCACATGTAGACAAGGGCAGACTACAGTGTTTCCCAGACCACTAAATGCTAAAGGTATTCTTGGCCAGCTCATAACATCCAAATTTACCTTAGTTAGTGAGCATTTGAATCATGGCCAACTTTGCGGTTAGCCCATGCAAAATGTACTGTAGAGGCATTCTCTCTTTATTTGTACTTATCAAGCTTCCACACCGCCAAATGTGGTCTTCTCAGGAATTAGAAATGGTACGCCCTGGCTATTAGATACTACAAACCACAATACAAAATGTCATCACTCAAAAACATTAAAACCAGTGACCGAAGAAGAATGCACTATGGAAGAATACAAGCCGGAGAAGGCAATGTGATGATCTAAGCAATGTTTTTCTGGGTCCAGGCATTCTAAACATTGTTGCAGACCAAGTACACCCCTTTATTGTGACAGTATTCCCACATGTCAGTGGTCTCTTTCAGCAAAAAAATGTGAACTGCCACACTGTAAAAATTGTTCAGGAATGGTTTGAGGAACATGGCAGAGTTCAATGCGTTGATGTTGCCTCCAAATTCCGCAGATATCAATCCAATCAAGAAACTGGTGGATGTTCTAGAAAAACAAATGTGAGCCATGGAAGCCCTTCCCCACACTTCCTCCTCCTTCTTCGCAACAGGACTTAAATAATTTGATGCTAATGTCTTGGTGCCAGATATCACTGGACACCTTCAGAGGTCTTGTAAAGTCCATGCCATAAGGTGTCAGGGTTGTTTTGGCAGCACAAGGCGAACTATACAATATAAGGTAGATGATTTTAATGTTTTGGTTCAGTGTTCAGTATATTACAGTAATAACCTCTACAGAAAATGGTCTGGATCCAGACTTAAGTAAGTGCTTGAACTTAGTTACTCCTGGGCTAAACCATGTTGATTGCAGGGGAGTCATATTTCATCTGTTGCAAACAGTAGTAGAGTTGAGAGGTGATGTTCCCAACCCAAGTCTAAATAACAATGTGTTAGTAAAGCTGGTCAGTATCTGTGTGCAGTAAGCAATTCAAAGATATATCCCTGCATGCAAAGAATACAAATAACTTGGCTCCCCCTGAAATCAACATGGTTTAGTCCTTGAGTAACTAAGTTCATGCACTTAACAAGGTCTGGATCCAGCCCATTATTAGTATTTAATATTATTATTATTTTTTTAAAAAATATTATTAGTTCAGTTTTAGATAGATTAAGTTTGAGATGACGGGAGGACATCAAGATGAGATAGCAGAGAGGCATTTAGTAACATGGGCCAACACAGTTGGGGTGGATAGGTAGATTTGCATATCATTTGCATAGTGATGATACTGAAATCCAAATGACTTTATTATCTGTTCAAAGAGAAGTTGTATAAATAAAGAGCAATGGACCTAACACTGAGCCTTTTGGTACTCCAACAGATAGAGGAAGACCAGGGGAGGTAGATCCAGAAATGTGAACACTGAAAGAGCGATTAGATAAATATGATGAAAACCATGAAGGAGCTTTTTAATACCCAGGGATCGTAACATGTGTATGAGTAGATAGTGGTCAACAGTGTCAAAAGCAGCAGAAAGAGCCAGGAGAATTAGAAGAGAGTAGTGACCTTTAGATGTAGCAGTGATTAAGGGCTAGATCCAGACTGAAGCAAGTGCTTTAATTTAGTTACTCCTGGGCTAAACCACGTTGATTGCAGAGGGAGTCAAGTTAATTATATTCTTTGCATGCAGGGATATATCTTTGAATTGCTTACTGCACACAGATACTGACCAGCTTTACTAACACATTGTTATTTAGACTTGGGTTGGGAACATCACCTCTCAACTCTACTACTGTTTGCAACAGATGAAATATGACTCCCCTGCAATCAACATGGTTTAGCCCAGGAGTAACTAAGTTCAAGCACTTACTTAAGTCTGGATCCAGCCCTAAGTCATTGACCACCTTAGTCAGTGTAGTTTCTTTGTAGTGTCGGGAACGAAAGAATGACTGAAGAGGATCCAGAAAATCAAGTGAGTGAGGCAAGTGTAGACAAGTCTCTTGATCAAGTTTGAGGGGCATGAGAGCTGGGAAATGGGATGATAATTTGAGGGAGAGTTGGGGTCAGAGTTTAGTTTTTTTAGAATTGGAGTGATTAGCACATGCTTGAATAAAGATGGAAAGATACTAGTAGAGAGAGAGATTGCAGATTGTAGGTAAGTTAGGAATAAGCACAGAAGTAAAACATTGACTGACCTGTGAAGGTACAGGATCAGGAGGACAGGTAGCAGAGTGGGAAGAGCAGAAAAGAACAGATACTACCTCTTCATCTGTGTGTTGAAATGAGGACATGATGCCAGAAGCTCGGATTCACAGTTGCAGACATATTACACTTACTTACGCAATTTACCGATAATAGCTACTGCGCATGCGTTGTAACTATTTTACGTAATCTATGTATCGTTTTGTTACGCAGATTGCGTATATTCTGTCTTAAATCTACGTAACAAAATGATACGTAGATTATGTAAAATAATTACTATGCATGTGGTGCAAAATGTCTACACGTGCGGTGCACATTGGTTACTATGGATACAGTGTGCATTATCTATTACGGTAGCTGATTTTTATGTATCTCTATGAGATTTGGAGAAATGTCACCCAGCCAGCAGGAGAAGCAAAGAAAGATATAGAAGAGGATTGCATAATCCAGTGGATGTTTTATTGTGGGGAGTTTTTGTGGTAATTGGAGACAAACATTTAATGTAAGAGTTAGTGTTAATTAATGGAGTGTAGAGCAGAGTTGAGGTAATATAGACTGAGGGATGTGAAGGTAGGGAGTAAGGGATTTTATGTGAACAAAAATGCTGTGTGAAGTGCGGCTTCGGCTGATTCCTGTCTGTACTACTCCCTACAATAGACGCTGCTGCATATTTATGTACTATGCTGCCTTGACAGCTTTGAAGGTATACTTCTAAGCTGTCAGAGCAGCTTTGTACATAAATATGCAGCAGCACCGAGAGCCCTGCCCCCCTAGGATTATTGGTCCCAGCAGAGGACGTGTATGGTGCCGATTACAGGACATTTACCTAGCGGGAAATTGTCCTGTTTATTGGGACACCCCCTGCTGGAATCAATAATCATCCTAGTGTGTGGCCAGTTTTAGGACAAGAAAAACATAAGGAGGTTAAATAATGTCGGTTAGAAAAGTGTGTGCAGTTGATATATATTGAAATGAGTAAATGCTTGGGGGCTGTGCTTGTGTAGCTGTAGAGGAAAGATATGTAGATAGGAAGGATTAAAATGCAGACATAATTATAAAGCATGGCTATAAATGCAAAATGATATTGGCACAAGAAGTGTGTTGAACAAAAAGTAGTCACTAAAGGATTAAGCAGAGTCTTATCTGGTTGTAATATGTAGACAGGAGATCCAGAAGGAGCATTCAGGATAAGCAAGTCTTTCAGGTGCAGAGGCACATACTTTACACAAGTTTGACGGTAATAATGTTTTTTAGCAGCAGAGATGGTTAGTGCAATGATTTCCACCGGTGTAACTCTGAATTCTAAACACTTAAAAACTATGCAATTTAAAAATATGCACAAATGCTGCCAAGGCTTTCAGTCTTCTCTAAACTAATACATAGTGCTACATCAGGTGAAGACCATGAATCCCAACAACCTACAAACACTTTTTAAATAAACCACTGGGCAGACTGGATGGGCCATGTGGCTCTTATCTGTTGTTACTTTCTATGGACTGGATCCAGACTTAAGAAGGAGCATGAAATTAAGAGAGAAAAGTAACTCCAGGGCTAAACCATGTTGAGATCAGGGGAGTCATATTTCATCTGTTGCAAACAGTATTAGAGTTGAGAGGTGATGTTTCCTGGCCCAAGTCTAAATAACAGTGTGATAGTAAAGTTGGTCAGTATCTGTGTGCAGTAAGCAATTTAAAGATATATCCCTGCATGCAAAGAATACAATTAACTTGACTCTCCCTGAAATCAACATGGTTTAGCCCAGGAGTAACTCTTCTCTCTTAATTTCAAGCTCCTTCTTATCTCTGGATCAAGCCCTATATATTTCTATGTAATATAACTGTCAAGTACAGAGTAATTGTGACATTAGTATTTACCAGATAGAGGGAATTTCTTCATTGTTTATGAGGAGTAGCGGATGGCCGTCAGTGAAACCTTCAAGAAAAATTAATAAACAGAGAACGTTATATCAGAAAGTTACCATTTATAAAAACACAAGTAATACAAATGCAGACCATGGTTGTAATGATACTGGAGTCTATACCTGTTATATACATTCTCCATGTTATATACATTCTCCATCTTCCCTCTCTCCAACCTCCCAACAATGGATTCTATACCTGTTATATACATGCTCCATGTACTCTCCATCCTCCTAAGAATGGAGTCTATACCTGTTATATACAAGTCAAGTTCCATGTTCTCCTCCATCTTCCCTCCATCCAGTCTAATTACAATAGAGTCTATGTCAGTTATCTACAAGTCATGCTCCATGTTCTCCTGCATCTTCCCTCCCTCCAGTCTAATAACAATGAAGTCTATGTCACTTATCTACAAGTCATGCTCCATGTTCTCCTGCATCTTCCCTCCCTCCAGTCTAATAACAATGGAGTCTATGTCAGTTATCTACAAGTCATGCTCCATGTTCTCCTGCATCTTCCCTCTCTCTGCGTCAGTTTGCTGGATGCACATAATGAGAATGTCGTTTCTCTGTTAATAGTGGCACAGTTTTCCCCTGCAGTTCCTGCAATATTTTAATCTATACTTTATAACATTATGGACAATTGGATTGCATAGTGTGAGTTTTATGTTGGTCCAAGTTATACAAAGCAACCCTGTATCCTATTAAGAAAGATTCTGAAAAAGGTGTAAGAGTATAGGTATAAGATAAGTATAACAGTCCCATTCTGCCAAGATTATGTAGCATACATACCAAGGATTTGTCTCCTAAACACTTATCAACAGTTCAGGAAATAAAAGAATCTATGAATAAAATAAAACTCAGGGGATGGTGGGTTACTGCAGGCAGTGAGTAGCCAATTTCTCCCAGCTTACAGCCCCTCTGTATAACAATATTGCAGTGATCCATGGCCAATGGTACTGAAGAAAGTGTTGGCTCTTTTTTACAACTGAATGAGAGGTTACTCAGTGCTCCAGCACCTGTCATTCCCAATAATGACTTGTCATAACTAGATGGGACATGCCACCAGAGGTATAACACAAACAAATGGTAATGATCAATGGCCTATTACATACTACAGTACAACTAGACCTAGTTTCCAAAGACTATCCTGTGTGTCTGAGGGCTATAGCGGCTGCTGCTCTTATTGTGGAAGAATGGATGATGGTTTTAGTAGCTTCATTGGTGAGGAACGGACGGATGCGTGCAATGTTGCGTAGGTGGAAACGACAAGATGAGAGATGGCACAGATGTGTGGTATAAAGGAAAGAGAGGAGTCAAGGATGACACCTAGGCAGCGAACTTGAGGGCATGAGGAGACAGAGGTATCACCAATGGATATCGTGATGGAGGGTGGTGAGGAAATCCTAGGGGGAGGAAAAACAATAACTTCAGTTTTGTCCATATTAAGCTTGAGGAAATGTTTGGCCATCCATGTGAATAGGGATGCAAGACACTTGGAAATCTTAGAATAGAGGGGTTGAGGTCAGGGGAGGAGAGGTAAATTTGAGTGTCATCAGCATAGAAGTGGTAGTTGAAACCAAAGGTGCTGACACAGAGTTAGGGCCCCCCCCCCACTATTATTGTCTAAGGGCTGGATCCAGGTAGAAGATTTCACTTCTGACAGAGACTGGGGCTAAGTTCACAAGTGAACGTTCCCTCTTAATCAAGTAACAGTAGCCATAGGTAACCTGTGGCACCTGGGTGTTGCGAAACTACAAGTTCCATGATTCTCTGCCGGGTAATAGCTATGTCCATGCTGCTGGAACGTGCAGGGAGTTGTAGTTTCACTACACCTGGAGAGTTTAAAGTTGTCTATGCCTGGAATACAGTATAGATGTTCTCTCTGTGTATCCATCTTACTTCTGGCTTATAGGGTCTGGCTGATGAATGTCAGTCCATAGGAGTGGTCACAATGAGTGAATGAGAACACACAGGTGTCTGGATGGAGCGGCCCAGCACTACTGGATCTGTGCAAAAAAATTTCTCTGGGGTCTGAGTGCATGAAAATCAGGAGTCTGGATGCAGTCCAATAACGATGGTGATACTGACAGCAGCCACAGTATCACATCTCCACAACATGGCGCCCTCTGCGTCTCTTGATTTCTGAGCTGCTGGATGTAAAGATGTCTTGTGACTGACAATGACTAACAATGTCACAATGACCATGTCATGTCATTTTCCTGCGCATGTTAATGATGCTACATGCTTAGAATAGACAATCAGCTGCAATGTATCAAGATCAAGGCCTTAGGTGCTATATAATAGTCTGCGGCGCATGTACAAGGGTTGATCCAGAGTACGGAGCAACTGCTCAAAATGGTGCACATCTGAACTAGGACTAATCATGTCACAGTGTGAGGGGGCACAGGAATTTAGGGTATTGCATGCAGAGAAATAAAGAATAAGATCATACCAACTTGGAAGGGATCTTCATCTGTAATGAATCCAGTCTGTCAAGCTTTTAATCCAATTACAAAATCTTTGCAAAATAAAAAAATCCGATAAAATAAAAAATCCCTGATAATGTCGCCGCATACAGGTCCTGCTGCCAATACCTTTTACCATAAATGAGAGTTATGCTGGCACCAGAGTCTATTTTTAACTTCTGACGTTCCCATGCTGGTAGAGTTTATAGTGCGTGGATTAATCCTCCATGCAGTTTCTGGAGAGGAGACCTTAAACAGCTGATGGGCAGGTGGACTGTCTCCAGCTTATTGGCTGGTGACAAGAGTACAGAGTTAGTACAGACTGTGAAAAGACATTTTGTTCTCCTGCCTTTAGCTGAAGCTGCTGGTTCCTAAATTTAGCCAGCTGTAGTATCAGGTTCATATCAAGTTAAAATGCAACAACAATAAACTTTTACTTCCAATCTTTATAAAAGTAGCAGTAAACATATATGTCAATTCACATGTACGTCCGTTAAGCACTTCCGTACGTATAGTCAACGTAAACTACTTACATAAAGTTACTACGCATGCGCAGTTGATCCCATCCTAAAAATACGCAAGGAACTCCCCTCAAAAACAGATCTCTGAATGACAGAAAGTATTATGGAGGACACTCTGGATCAAACATTAAAAACTAGGATAAGGAAAATCGCCCCTTTGGTCTAAAGGTCGCGCTTACGCAATCTACGTACAGGAATGGTACATAAATAAGCTACTATGCATGCGTAGCAACTCAGGGGTAGACCGCATGTACGCAGATTACGTACAATAGCTACTACGCATGCATAGCAGCTATTGTTCATTGAATTACGTCCGTCTATGGAAGATGGACGTAGTTCTGGATCCGGCCCTCAACATACGCAAGACAAAAACTACGTGACTGTGAATCCGGAGCATAGTTTTTACTTCCTGAATTTCGTGATAGTAAAACTGAAGACTGCAGCATTATTTCTTCCCTATTACATTCACAAACCACAAATATGACACAATATTTATACAAAATGACATTCTCTTATTTACAAGACTAAAACGTTATCATAAGGGGGTAGCGAGTGTTTTGCTGAAAACGGAAGCATTGGCAGCAGCTGAAAATGGTGACAGAATGCTACAACATAACTGCTATAAATACACTGCATTTCATGTCTCCGCATTCACTAAGAAAAATGTAATAACTTTATAAGAATATGAGTGAGTAATAACCTTCTCTGAACTAACATTTCCTGCAAATTTAAGACATGTAAAGGACATAAAATATGTGAACATAAAGATTATTCAGACATGTGCTATCTCGGGGATTAGGACTTGGCTGTGATGCTAAATCCTCTCCATGAGTATTGCATAAACCTAAACCTTTCACATTTCAGTCATTGCATGCTCTGTTAAATGAAACTGACGTTAGATTTCAAGCACAAGTCAATTTTCTGTGGATTATCCTGTTTAACAAATATATTTGTGGAGAATACAGAAGACTGTTTGACAGAGTGGTTAATGGATATTATAGGCCTCACAGAGTTAGGAGCAAATAAGGTTAGAAGGTCCAATTTTAAACACTGCAAACTCATTTTGTGTTGTAGGGGGCCACATTTAAAAGTGCAGATAAATCTAGATTTAAATTGCAATTTAACTCTGCAACACAATGTTAAATTAAAAGGGGCTGATCCAGAGTTTGAAGTAATTACATAAAAAGATGCATACTTGCACAAGGACAAACCATGGGCTGGATCCAGACTTAAGTAAGTGCTTGAAATTAGTTACTCCTGGGCTAAACCATGTTGATTTCAGGGGGAGTCAAGTTAATTGTATTCTTTGCATGCAGGGATAAATCTTTGAATTGCTTACTGCACACAGATACTGACCAGCTTTACTATCACACTGTTATTTAGACTTGGGATAGGAAACATCACCTCTCAACTCTAATACTGTTTCCAACAGATGAAAAATAAAAAAAATGAGTCACCTGCAATCACCATGGTTTAGCCCAGGAGTAACCTGACTTACTTAGGGCCTGATCCAGACCTACGCTCACCTGTATTTTTACACTTTTCGTAAGCATAAAAGCGCCTATTTGTACTTACTGCGCACGCGTGCGGCAGATGTTACGCAAAGAAACGCTGAGCGTATGGGCCATAAGCGTACCAGCTTCATAACAATGCAAAAAGGGGCATGCCAGACATACGAAACCCGTAATTTTGCTTCGTGGGCAGGGAGTGGTATTTAAATCATACAGGTCGGGCGTGCTAAGCGTTGTAAATATGCTTGGATGCGACAGATGCCCACGGTTACGCTCAGAAAAGATAGGGTAGGGTTTGGTCGGTGTAAGACAGCATAAATATGGACGATCAAGTGGAGTGTCTAGGGGAGTGCTTCGTAGGTATGCAGGCGTAAATACGCTACGCACAAGGGTGTATTATTTGCATAGGTCTGGATCAAGCCCTTCATTTCAAGCTCCTTCTTAAGTCTGGATCCAACCCAATGTTAGTAACTAATGACTGCGCTTATGCAATCTACGCTCAGAAATTATACATAGATAGCGTAAATAAGCAAAGCAACGTACGTCAGATGAAAACTACGTCACTGTGAATCCGGACCGTAGAGTCTAGGTGATGTAATCACTATTATGATAAAAAGTATCATAGTAAACCAACATTTAACAGTGTAATCTGAAGCAAGTTTAAATTTTTAGTATATAAAAAGTACATGTTGAAATACTGCAAGTGCTCATGTAAAATGGTCAGATATGATATATTTCTCTTTGTTGTCTTTGTAATGCGATTTCCTATCAACATTCTTCTTGTTTGAGCTGTATGAGCAGGACAATAGTATGTTACATAGCGTGAATAAGGTGCAGAAAACACAACGTGTGGAGGATTAATAGAAAACAACCTTTTGACATAAGATATTAATTAAAAGCATCAGAATCTTGGCATATGAAGAAGCAAGTGGGTTTGTGCGTTTCAGAGGGCTGCTATAATATTCGGTAACCATATACCCTTAGACATTGTGGACCGAATACAGAACTCCAACAACTTGTGATTTACAATTTTTTTTACCCCCCCACCCCCCCAAAGTGGGTGTGCCATCAAATAGTGTGAGTCAAAATTATTGGGGCATGGCTGTGCCTCCTTGGGGGCATGCCTAGCACATAAGAGGGTCCCAGCTAAGGTATTCATGCCATTAGTTGCAGAGGGTAAAATAAATTGGCACCCTCTCTGATAGTTATTATACAGCAAAACCTGCATAAAATAGCCATGAACTGATTTACACAATTCACAGCAGAGTTTATGCAGGTTTTGTCTTTATTAGTCAAAATAAGTAATATCTATATGGGGAAAATATATAATAAAAATCTTAACCAATATTTTAATAGCCTTTTACAGTATTGGTGACTTTTTATTGTATTATTATCCCTCATAGTAATTACACAATTAATAGACTAATAGAAATATAACCTGAATAAAACAACTTAGAATTTTGGACCGGATTCAGAGTTCCGAGCATGTGCGATGCGGAATCGCACATGCTCATTTGACTACAGGCTATTCAAGGATGCACTTCCGTGCATCCTATAGCCCACTCTGAATAGCACGTAGGGTGCTGTTCAGAGTAGTATACGGATGTGTAAGTTAAAAACTAGTCGCAGCCTATGTGTAAAAAATAAATAAAAAAAAGGCCCGGCCGACAGGGCATACTGTCGGTAGTAGAACTACAGGCGCAAGTATGCCCATGAATGACAAGGCATGCTAGCGCTTGAAGAACTACTATCAGCAGCAAGACATTCCACAAGTGACCCTTAACTAAGACAAACCATTGCCACATATGCCCAACATACATAAAATACATAGCCACATATGCCCCTCAATAAAAAAAAACATAGCCACATATGCCCCTCAATAAAGACAAAACATCAAAACATAGCCACATATGCCCCTCAATAAAGACAATACATAGCCACATATGCGCCTCAATAAAGACAATACATAGCCACATATGCCCCTCAATAAAGACAATACATAGCAACATATGCACCCAATAAAAAAAAACATAGCCACATATGCCCCTCAATAAAGACAATACATAGCCACATATGCCCCTCAATAAAGTAAATACATAGCCACATATGCCCCTCAATAAAGTAAATACATAGCCACATATGCCCCTCTATAAAGACAAAACATAGCCACATATGCCCCTCAATAAAGACAAAACATAGCCACATATGCCGGTACATATATAAAATACATAGCCAGATATGCCCCCTCCAAAATTTAATTCCAAAAAAATGCTCATAATATGGCCTGAAAAAAAAAATCCTTACCTGGTCTGATGGGGGTCCAGTCTTGTAAGCTTTTAGTCTGATGGGGGCACTCTTGGCAAAACAAACAACTATAAGACATGACGCTAACTGTCCTGCACTGCAGGACATCCCGGCGCTAACAGGTTTACTGTCATTGGGGTGTATTTAGTCTGAATTCTCGTTCTCTCGATACTTGTGGCAGTGCCCAAAGGGTATAAATACACCCCAATGAATCATAGGGCTTTTTCCACATCCAGCGGACTGGTGTGCACGGAGTATTTAAATGAGAAAAGCGGAGCTTTTCTCATTTAAGCAAACAAGAAAAATATAGGAGCAATTACGGTCAATCGGTACACCTAACCAGACCTCAATGGCTGCTCATGCTGGGAGGATAGGTCCCTTAATTGACAAAAACCACAAAAAAGAAATGCAGAGCGCCCTTGGGGTCTAGTAGTAATTATAATAATTTTAATAGATAATAAATATATACAGAAAAAAACAATGATAAAACAATTAAAATTGATAGTTGAAAAACTAACTCTTATGGAGTTTATAACTATTGCAATTATATTAGTTAAAGGCTACAGCACTTACAAAGAAACATGAAATGCATAAAAAACATAAAAAATAGCTGTTGATCGGGCAGCTTATAAGAATCAATGATTACACACTGAATCTAATATAGATGATTGTTAGATGTTAAAAGCCCCAGTTTTGTTTATGCTATTTAGCATGTCCACATCATATTTGAATTAGAATAGGAGGCTCATATGTTGGTTTGTAATAATAAAAAAATCACTGCTATTACTACCTCTGTGTAAAATGGCTGTTGGACAGACACAGGGAGAGGGCACAGGAGACCCATACAGCCAGCGTATTGGCTGCTTGAAAAAAAAATGATAAATGAGAAAATGATAGTGAGAGGTTCTAAGCACTGTGCAGTAACACCACACACAGATAGGCTGCAGCGCTTTGTCCTCCCTCCCTTTGCCGATTATACAGTGCTGGACAGCGATGAAGGCTGAAAAATTGAATCTTATTACGATTCCTTTAATCTCTTGTGGGTGATTTCATTTTCGGCTCTGCATTCCTATCAACTACTTATTATACTCCTTTCATTACCTGCTAACCTGCACATGCATTTGAGCCTTTCACATCCCTATAGCTAAGACATCCTGCAATAAAACACATGGTTGCATTTTCAAGTCTACATTGAAAACTTACATAGACTCAGCAATGTTCAAACAAAACAACAAAAGCTTGTTTCCGAACCAGAGACCCTTCACGTGGCAAGCATGATAACCACTACACTACAGAAACTCGACATATACATAGGCAGAAAATTTCAGCAGTCGCCGCTACGTCTGTACTATTACCATCAGGTCAGTACAGTATATGCCTACACTAGGAAAAAATACAGTTTGACATATCAAAAGAGATTTCCCTGACCTGGAATTGAACCCGGGCTGTGATGACGAGAGCATGGATCCTAATCATTAGACCACAGAGAACATTGCCTACAAGTGGTGGCTTGCGTTACACACTCTGATCTTTAACACAGTTCCACTATGTGCAGCACTTGTAATTTACATGGATTAAATGTATAAGGTTTGTGTGTGTGTGTATGTGTTGAAGTTTCCCTCACTATGGCCCAATGATTTCACAAACAATCTAGTCCTTGCATCTTGTTATCATTCCTTAATAGTGTTTAGGATCATTTCATTTTCAGAATTGCATTCTACCTGGTTTCGAAATGTGACACATGTGCAGCAAGAAAATTCCAACAGTTGCCGCTAAGTCTATGCTGTTACCGCCATCTCAGTACAACATGTAGTATATGCCTACATTAGGAAAACATAACAAAACAGATTTCCCTGACCAGGAATCGAACCTAGGCTATGGCTGTGAAAACACAGAATCCTAACCACTAGACCACCAAGGAAAGTTGCCCTGCCTCTGTGTATTTTATATGTATGATGTACTGGCATTTTTATGCAAATTGTACAGTAAGGGCTGGATTTAGCCCAGACATACGATAATTTTGTCTGCATGTGAAACCTTACATGCTGACAGCATATGGCAGGGTAGACTTTTAGACCTTCGTCTTATGCAGAATAAATATATATTCATTTGAAGAGTATTTTCATAATAAAGGTAAACAAACTACTCAGCCAGGAGCCTTTTTCATATGTAATGTAATCCAATAGTGGTAACACACTGACGCCATAGATATATCTGACGATCGCAGATAAACTGCAACTACAGGTCAAACAACAAATCACATAAATAACGCTGGCCACGCACTAGAGTGATTATCAGCCCAATCACACAATTATTGTGGATTGGGCCAAATATCGCTCTAGTGTGTGGCAAAGATTTTTTTTTTAAACTGTTGGGGGTATCCCACCCGTGGACTCAGGTGAGTCCTATTAACTTCTTGTTCACTGCTATTCTGGTATAATAGACACTCCTATGAAGACAAAAGCTTAGGCTGGCCGAGAAAAGTACATCTGACACAGACATAGTAGTTGTATCCAGTGGTAGGTTCTCTGCTTTGTTGCAATACAGCACAGATATTTATTAGTCAAAATAGCATGGGCAGCGGGTCACCTCCCTCTGCTGCACCAATCATAATTCAAAATAACAAACAACCGGACGCGCTTAACCACAAAAACTGCTGTCTAGACATTCTTCAGGGCAGAAGCACCTGCTTCTTGAGGCTTCTTATTCTTCCAAAAGCTTTACAGGAAGTAAATTAACCACAAGAACATCTATGCAACCTGTCATTTTTTTGTAACAAATTGTTTAACAAGAAATTCAGCACTTGGGTTTCATTTTGAGCGAAAGCAATTAAAACAAAATGGATACTGAATACAAAATAGAGTTACATTTAAGTATTAACTTATTGGCGCCTTCCTCAGTCCTTTAATACTAAATTAACTCCTGCCTATACCCCAGAAGATAACCCAGGACTCCCTCCCCGGCAACAGTAGGCGATACTGTCACCATGCACGTCTGTCCCCACGAGTTAATCATCCTGTCTAGAGTCCATGATGATCAGGTGGAGGGTTATGACCGTCCCGTGCAACAGGATCCTGGTTTATTATGAGGGACTTAAACAGCTCTCTCTATAGGCGACTTTCAGGGTCTGAAGTGCGGATTTTCCTTAACGTCTGTCAGCCTCTTGTTGTAATGCAGCTTTACGCTCATCAATACTTTGCATCTCAGTGTCAGGATCTTTAAAAACACACCTCAGAGTTTTGTACATCTTTTTATTTGAACTCTTGTGGTTATATGATTTGCCTGATTTTGAAATCCCCTTGGTTATACACAGGGCCGCCAAGAGAAATTCTGGGCCCCAGTACAGCAACTTCTTGCCCCCCCCCCC
>WWET01007416.1:0-12518 GCA_011038615.1 Limnodynastes dumerilii
TATATATTATTATATATTAAACTAAATAGCATGATAAATACAAAATAACAAGCCTAAACTATAGTATAAATAGAAATAAAATGCTCTATGCCCTATTAGAGGTTCAATAGTCATAATGGGCCTCATACAGACTTACGCTGCCCAGTGATAATACGCCGGGCATAAGCGTAAGATCGGCTGAAATGTCGATCTGCGCATGTGCCGACCAGATGTTGGCCGGTAACTGCGGAAACGCCCGATCTATGATTGGGTGTCTGTAGTATCGCTGTAGTAACGGCTGAGGGGGCGTCCAATCATAGATCGGGCGTTTCCGTAGTTACGCCGGCCAACATCTGTAGGTTGGCGGTGGGATGCAGTTTAATGAGGGAGGGGTTTCCGTTAATACGCTCCTGTCGCAGCGTATTTTCATTCTCTTACATTAAGGTAGCCTTCAGCCGGTGTAAGCGAGGGACAATATGCTGCGATAGCGGGAAGTGTCAGGAGAAGTACATGCCGATACGCTGTGCTTTACTAAACACAGCACATCGGCATAGTTCTGTATCAGGCCCAATGCATTTAAGTCCTCTTTTTGGAGGCAGTGGCTGAATCAAAACTTGTATTAGTACATAAAAAGTTAAACCAGAAAGATTTCTAGCTTAAAATGAAGAACATTTTTCATTTTAGGTAATCAAAACACTTTACAATATACAATTAAATAATGACTAAGAGAAATTCCATAAAAAAATTGAAACTTGATACTCATTCTGTCTTGAGAATGTCCGTGTGACACTTTACTCAACATTCAGTCGTCAACCAGCTGGAGATTAACATCAGGCTCTGAACATTTGGCGGGGACACCCACCCTTTCGAGTCATCTCTCTGTGCAGTAATCCAGTTTCTGGAGGAATATGGTGCAACCAGCGCAGCTCTGTTTACCTTACAAGGTGATTTAACTACAGACATTTATTTCAGAAGAGTCGGACATCATCTATCCATCATTAGTTCTCTTGTGCCTTTATCATCTACACCTCGGTTGAGTATAGAGTTTGATCTCAATCTGCATTTGTTATGCTTGATCCGTTTCCTATAGCCTCCATTTACCTGGTGTAAATAACAATATTATAATTTATCTATTGGCAACTACCAGTATACTATATATTGCCACTACAAGCTTAATTTATTTGAACAAGAACATCAGTTATATGTGCTCTAGTTTTACATCTGTGGTGCATTGCCACTATTATTTTTACTGGATCATCTTTGTAATCCATCTGTCATTGTTTTACAGTAAATGTGGGAGCTATCTTTTTGTATGAGTCTAGTTTAATAAATTTATCTATTTATAGTAGAGATGTGACTTTTTATATGGCTTATCATTGCAATCACATGTTTGTTGATCCATTTCACCTGAACACCAATCGCTGTTAGTTTTCTTTTCAACTTAAAAACTTTGAAACTAATGCAATGAAGAACCATCACATCTTTAAAGAAAACATCAACTGTAGAAGGTAAAATAATGGCCTGAATCAAGAAAAAGTTTAACAGTAATGCACTCAAAACCTCTCTTTGGGAACAGGGAGCCAAAAGAAATATAATATATGAAATCAACAATTCAATTTATGCCAAAACATTTAATCAATTTCTAGTTTATGAAATTAAGAACATTTCCTGCCCTCCACAAAAAGCAAAACCCTCCCAATGCCTGCTGTACCTTTTGGGAGCAAGGATGGTTTTGAGAAATAAAATTGCTGTAATATAAACTTCATTAATGACCAATAACACAATATGTATGAAAAGATATGAAAAAGCATTGAAAAACCATAATCATTTTAAAGGAAATATACTATATAAGCTTCTGATGAAACCTGAGTAACAGGAGAAACGCGTTAAGGTGATTAGGACAAGCACAGCGACCAACTGATTCTCCCTCCGATATCCCGGCTAGCAAGTCCGCAGGCAAAGATACAGCTATTGGATAAGCTGCAGAATTATCACCCATCCATGATACACATCTAGCAGGGAGCTCCCCAGGAAAAGTACATCGTTGCCGGAGTCCGTCGGGCTGAAGCCCACCCACATTACCCGTCTGTTTAGGGCTCCTTACAACAGACTGCCGGAGCGATGTCCATCGGGAGGACCACAGACCTCCGTATATCGGGAGGTAACAAGTGTGATTTTTGATCTGGCACATCAGCTGCAACGGACTCGTGAGTATTGCCTGTGGACACACACACCATTGGCTGACTCAGCAGAACGCAACTGTGAGTAAAACACTGTGATTTTTACAACTATCACAGACCATGTAAACCCAGTTAATACCACAGATATTGGAAGGCAATACCTGGCCTCTACTACCACCTATTTAGAACGATAGATCTATACTGTGGACAAAAACTGAATTACAGTCAGCATCTAGATACATTGTCTCATAAATTGAGTTGATAATGTTTAATCTATCTTACTGTGGAGCTCAGGATTGTATCCTACACAGATTATTGACATTACACAGCAGTGCACCTTGTGTATCCCATTTTCCCTCGGGTTGAGTAAGGAGATCAGTTTGTCTGGATTGTAAAGGACAAGAACATAACATATCTCAATATTCTATACAAAATCCTGTCGACAGGTTCAACTGAGAAATTTTGCCCTGATTTAAGCTGTGCATATATTTATATGTCAATACTCTGATGTTCTATATTGTTTTAGTTATGTGTATGTTTATTCTATAGATTTTTTACATCTATATTTTATTGATATTTGGTACATTTTTATAAATATTCTTGAATTAATTCCATAGCGCAACTCTTTGTATATATATATGTTTTTTTTTAAAGGGGACTAGTCACCCCCAGAGCTGCTGCTGGAGTTTTTTCTTGTAGACTCTGATCTTGGGTCACAAACACATTAGTGTTTTTTCCAACTGAGCGCTGGTTTAGTGCTTTGAATTTATTTCAAGCACTTCCTTTTACTTGTTTAAAAAAGAAAAAAGGACTTCTCCAAGAAAGAGGTTGACCACTCATAAAACCCCCTTAACCTCTTTTTGTGTGGAGGGTGTCCCAAAAATGTAAATACAATCAACAATTCAATAAACTGCAAAGTACATTATTTTAATCATCTTATGTATTTCCAGTTTAAAAATGCAACATTTTCCTGCTACAGAGAAGTAGCTCCACCCTAGTGCCCACTGTACCTCTTTTTAAGGGCAGTGATGGTTTAAGGAAATGCAAAAACACATTTTAAGTAAAACATAGTGGATCAGCTGTATAGAATATACTATATGCAGCCCATAAGTAGACATTCAACACTAATAAAAATTATCTACACTCTTTTTGGGAGCAGGGTGACATCATAAAAAAAACTCTGTAAATTCCAAAATATATATACTATATATTATCCATTTTTACTTAAAAAAACGATTGGACAATTTCCTGTCCTCAAAAATAGTGTCTACCCTACCAATGACTATAGTACCTATAGTACCTATGGACAGGTGTGATTTTGAGCAATAAAATCCTTTTAAGATATACACTGAGTCAGTGGTCGTGCTACACGTTTAATTGCCAGAGTAAAAATACTCATAGCATTTTTAAGAAGTATATTATTATCGGTAATTAAATTAAATGATAAAGTGGTCTATGCTGTTCCAAACTCACCATTTATAAGTAATAACGATGTTCAGGTGCTCCCCTGCCTCAATGCTTTATACAGTACAGCCTTACCATTTTATTTAATTACCAAATTATATGCTCCTCTTCACATCTAATACATGTAGGGTATATTAGGGGTCTGGAGATAGCACATTTGAAAAAGTATGTTAAAATAAAAACGTAATTGTAAGACCATAAAATAAAGTATGCTTCCCTTTTGCTAATATTCGCAAATGCGTATGCGAATATTCGCATTTGCGTAACTGTATAATATGTATAATATGCCACAGTAGGGGCATAGGGAAGATGGTGCAGGTGGAGTGTGAGCTCCAGGAGCCGAACAGAGCAAGTGGTGCCACAGGAGTCCAGCAGCTGTTAAGTCTCTACCAGTCTGCTGGCTCCAGACACACTGATTGGCAATCAGTGCACCTGGAGCCGGCAGACTGTTAGATATTTAACAGTTGCCGGACTCCTGCGGCCTGATTGCAGATCTCCATGTGTGTGACGTCATGACGTCACAGGCATGAATAGAAGAGCCGTGGCGGAGAGTGCAGAACAAAACAGGTAGGTATTGTGTCTGCACACTGACAATAATATAATGTGATGGGACAAGACAAAATTTTGGAGATGATGGGGGGTCAACACAGGGGGGAGATGACGAGGGGAGGATAAGATGAAGGGGTTGATGATATAATAAAGAGAATATTGAGGGGGAGGTTATGATGAAGTGAATTGGGAGGGGAGCTTATGAAGAGGAGAGGGGAGGATTACGAGAGGGGGAGATGATGAAGTGAATTGGGAGGGGAGCTTTTGAAGAGGAGAGGGGTTGCTGATGAGGAGGCAAGGGGGAGATGATGAAGGGGATAGAGAAATGACAAAAGGGGATGATGGAGAGAAGGGGGAACATGATGATAGGAAATTGAAATGATAAAGGGGGAGATGATGAGGGGAAGGGATGATGATGAAGGAAAAAGAAACATAGAAACAGAAAGTGACGGCAGATAAGAGCCACATGGCCCATCTAGTCTGCCCATTTGTTTATTGAAAAATATACTGACCCTAGACCCTATTTACCCTCAATTTGGTTTACAATTTAGGATACCCTTATATTTATCCCAAGCATGTTTAAATTGTTCTACTGTATTGGCCTCAACCACCTCAGATGGGAGAATATTCCATTTATCTATCACCCTTTCAGTGAAGTAATTTTTCTGCACATTTCCTTTGAATCTACCACCCTCCAGTTTATATTCATGCCCTTGTGTTCTATTACACCTTTTCTTTTGAAAAATGCCCCCTCCTCTAGCTGGTCACAACCCTTGATGTATTTGAAAGCTGCTATCATGTCCCCCCTCTCCCTTCTCTGCTCCAAGCTATACATGTTTAGTTCCTCTAGCCTTTCTTGGTATGATTTGTTACAAAGGCCATGGACCATTTTAGTTGCTCTTCTTTGCACAGTCTCTAATGTATTTATATAAAAGAGAATGTGGAGGGGGGTGATAAGGAGAATGGTAAAATGATAAATGGCCACAACAGGAGGGGGCGCCGCAACATACCCTTGCTCCGGGCACCATGGCAGCTAGCTACACTGCAGTAGTCTGTGCCACAGCATACATTGGATCCCCCTGATGACGGTGCCATGCTGGCACCTAAACAACTGTCGGGAAGTGACTCCTTCGCTGAGAGATATGTGAGCTTTCCTTTTCTTTATGGCTTTTTTGGATATTCAGAAGTGTTTGTTTGTCAAGATTTACTCTGATGCTTGGCTGCTATTGATATTACTCCTGGTCCATGCTACTTTGTGTCTATGTGATATGTCTATACTTTGACTGCATTACCGGCATTTGGAGTTCCATGTTTTGGTTATATTGGCTCTTTTCAGTGTTTGGACTTAATTATCTTTTTTTTTACTTTTTTTTCTGCTACTTCCTTTTGATTTGTTATGGATTTTTTTTCAAACTGATCACATGTACTGATAATAAACACATGCTTGTTCTTGGGCATACTTTCCCTTGCAACCTTCTTTTCTCCATTTTTATTTGTGCTATAAAAAGAGCGTCACTTCGAGATTATCAAAGTACTAGGCTTTTGTTTCAGTTTAAATGACAACATTCTTCAGGACAGTCCAAGTGCCACTCTGATTGTTTTTGTATATATATATATATATATATATATATATATATATAAAAAAAATTTTAAAACAAAAACATAAAAACAAAAAAAGATCAAAATGGTCAACAAAAATCAGAAGATGTGAAAAACAAAATGGTGGCATATCAAAAAATGAATGAATGCGGAAGATCCTGGATCCTGACATAGGCCCAGATCCTGGGCTACGGACGCCAGCTGAATTACGCACTGTGCGTGCATAATTCCACTGGCAGCTATGATGTGCGCATGACCAAGTCGTAATTTTTAAGGTAGCAATCTGGACACGTAAGTGAGAGTGCAGGGGGCGTGCACTCCCCGCTACGCTGTAGTAACTAAAGACCACACAGTCCGTAGGACGTGCATTGGTCTAGAACCAGCCCATGGTGCGGAGCATACAAGTTGATGAAAGGCATTCCTTTTCCTACTCTGAATGACTATGATTAATAAACTGGAAGCAATCTGCTGTCAGTTTCTGCAGCCATCGGAAAAGAAAAAAGAACTGCAGAAAGTCCCATGCATAGAGAAACACATGGGACAAATAGCAAAGTGTGCCTATCATTTCTGAGGCGTCATAGACGCCCAGACAGGCGTTAACACGATCACTGTAATGACAAACAACACAACTTGCCTAAAAAAAACAAAATATGTAAATAAATAACACAAACTCTTTAAAAAACACTTAGCACATTAATAGTAAAAAAGAGAAGTTCTCTCTTTCCCCCAAGTAAAGGTTCAACACTCAGAAAACACTCTAAGGGCCAGATTTACTAAGCTGCGGGTTTGGATAAGTGGAGGTGTTGCCCTTAGTAAGCAATCAGATTCTAGCGCTCACTTTCCTATTACTTACTAGAGAATGTCATCTAGAATCTGATAGGTTGCTATGAGCAACATCTCCACTTTTCCAAACCCGCAGCTTAGTAAATCTGGCCCTAAAACTTTTCTGGCAATAGAGCGGTATGAAAATAGATGTCGCCTCCGTTATTAATGTTACTAATAGATGTCCCCTCCATCATTAATTTTACTAATAGATGTCCCCTCCGTCATAAATGTTACTATATGTGCCCTAAATAAAGTTATTCAAGCAATTATTGTCCCCGTTCCTATTTATTGACACATCAGAGGATGACGTGGCCGAGATTATAAATGATTTCTGAGGAAATTATTGTATCAATGAAGAAACGTGTTAAGGTGTTACACTGACTGGCCTGACACAAATTTTTATTGCTCCTCCGATATCATGCTCAATATCCCTGAATCAAACCAGAGATCTTATCTGCCGCTCTATCATTGAAAATAAATCCTACTATAACTGTTACTGGACCTTGAGGCAATAGAGGCATTAGGTCAGAGCATTTTGCTCAAACACAGGCTTCTACAATTAGACCATCGGCCGGACGGACACAATAAGCACAGTTCTCTAAACTTCGGAATACACAGGCTCCTCCAACCATACCAAGCAGTTGGTGGCGGCGCCACCGGAGGAAAGGTGACAATTACCAGTGCACAAGCCTTACAAGCACCGTGTCCGGTTCGGTAACGTATTCAAATGATTAACTTTTCAATTATTGCCTGAGACACCGTGCTGTGGATCGTGTGCTCATGAGAGCAAGTTACATCAGAGACATCCTTTAACTAGTTTTTCCATGTTTTGTTGCCGATAATTTATACTTCAGTGTGATGTACAGATGAACTATCCATATTTTGGGGAACACTAAGCAGCTATATTAGGGTGGACATAATTCCCTATTCCATATTAAACTTCTAAGTTACAAGTGACTTTATTTCTGCTGATAGAAACTTATCATTGGGCCAAGAATCTGTGCCTATTCTGGACACTTTGAGAGAGGAGATACCTAATATATATGTGCACACATTGAGAACTAACTAAATCCCTGCAGGGTGTTTTAGTACTAGAAGCTAATTAGTGTGGCCATTCTTCGTATATTTTTATAATTTGTTTTATACTGTGCTACAATTACATGTCTAATAAATTGTTTGCTACTATATTGTATCTAAATGTTGTAAATTGCATAATAATTGTTATATTCCCATTTACTGTGTGTTCACAATTTTTCTATATTTAATTCCCAAGCGCTTATCTATTTATTTTCTTTGATTTGTTTCCTATGAAGGATTATTTCTTTCTTCAGTTTTAAGCAGCTGGGATATTTATATGTTATGCTTATTTATTTATTTATTTATTTATTTATTTATTTATGGTGGTAGAGTTGGCATCTTGTTCCCCATAACTGCAGATACTGTGTTACTTTCATTATTTAGATTATCAGGATCTGTAATGTAAGTGTATGCGATGGTGGTGCGGGATATGTACCATGTGTATTCAGGGTGGGAGGGGGAGGTGTGGTAAGGTCTGGTTTCAGCCGTTACATATTATCCATACATCTGCAACATCCACATTTTATCTGGCAACTGTACAGAAATATTAAGTTAGGGTAGTCCATATGTCACCTCACTTACATGGGCAGCAGGGATCCCACTCAGATCTCCGTTATGAGCGCATGATAATGATAATAATAATAATAATACATTGTGTTACAGATAATAAATCTCCACAGCTAGAGTATTAAGAAAACATAGTATCATAATTTCCATAATTTTGTTAAAATCTGTGAAAAGGCTGTAGTAAAATGTAAGCTAGTTATAATATATATGGATACTGTTTACAAGCTATAATGCTTACTTATGGTTGAATTGTAGCAGAAAAAGAAAATAGATAACCACAATTAGTAGGATTTTCCAGAACTGTCAGTGTAGCTATAAAAAGACATTACCTTAGCGTATGTGATGGTAAATCCAGCTGATATAACCATAGAAATCAGCAGAGGTCACTTGCAGACCACACACACACAGCCAACGTACCAACTGCCAACCAACTGCCAGAACCAGTGGTTTTGCTGAGTGTTATGGCAACCCTTTATGATGTAATCAGTCACATGACAGCCTGGTCAAAGTTGTTATTTTTTAAATTTCCTGCCTTAATGGGGCTTAATGACATTAATGACATGATATGAAGTTTAACATATAAATTAATATATCCAAATAGTGTCTGAATATGTTTCCATTGGCTTGTACTTACAATTCAAGGTCATGAAAATATATATGGTATAGGCTACTACAAATACAAATGTGAACCCCACTATTGTGAATTATGTATTGGGCACATTAATATGCCCTGTTTCTAGAAATAGTTTAACACTAATAATGCACTCAAAACCTCTCTTTGGGAGCAGAGAGGCAACAGCAATATTATATATAAAATAAACATTCAGTCAGTAGCATTCAATAAATAATAAATAATAAATAAATAATAATTCAAAAATATTTAATCTATTTCTAGTATAAGAAATTAAGAACATGTCCTGCCCCCACCAAAGGTTTTTTGGGAGAGGGGGTGGTTTTGAGAAATAAAATGGCAGTAATATAAACTTCATTATTGACCAACAACACAACATAATGAAAAGACATGAAAAAGCATTGAAAGACCATAATCATTTTAAAGGAAACATAAGCAAATAAGCTGTTAAAAATACAAAATTGTCTTTCTCCTAGAAGAAGTTCAGCACTCATAAAAAACCCTTAAGCACTTTTTATATGAAAGGCGAACCAAAAATGTAAATGTAAATAATAATAAAACTGTCATTTTGGATCTTCTACAGCCTTGATGCAGTGGCTATTGCAAAATGTGCCAGATGCAGACTCTGCTATCCAAACATCTCTGCGTATACCTAAAGCAAAATATAAGACCTTATATAATGGTGCTTAAAATATAGGTGTGCAGCAAAAGTAAAAAACATTAGGAAGTGTCCTTCCGCCTTATAAAAAGCAAATGATAATAACAGAAAATGGGAAGTTTTTATATTGCGCTCCTTAAAAAACAATACTAAACATAGGTATGGAGACTTTATATTTTCAATATAAAGTAAGAATCAGCAAAGAGTCCAATTATTATTTTTTTTTTTTTTGTGAATCCTAGTTATTTGCAGTTATTGACTCAGCAAGGAAAACCTTGTGGTATATGTGGCCCTGATTCATAAAACAGAAAAAGGAAATAAAATAAATACAATTAAGAACATTTCTTAAAAAAGCAATAATTATAACATGAATAAAAACAAATCTAGATGTTTTTCCAAATAAATTTTTTTTTAAACCTGATTTTCCAGATGATTAGAATGTTTTTCCCCAAAAAATTCAGAACAATTTGAATTATTTGATACATTGACACACTCTGGATTGATACACTGACACTCTGGTTTGATACATTGACACACTAGTTTGATACATTGACACACTCTGGTTTGATACATTAACACTCTCTGGTTTGATACATTGAAACACTCTTGTTTGATACATTGACACTCTGGTTTGATACATTGACACACTTGTTTGATACATTGACACACTCTGGTTTGATACATTAACACTCTCTTGCTTGATACATTGACACTCTAGTTTGATACATTGACACACTCTGGTTTGATACATTAACACTCTCTTGCTTGATACATTGACACTCTAGTTTGATACATTGACAGACTCTGGTTTGATACATTAACACTCTCTTGCTTGATACATTGAAACTCTATTTTGATACATTGAAACACTCTTGTTTGATACATTGAAAAACTCTTGTTTGATATATTGGGCCTGATCCAGACCTACGCTTATGAAACGCTCATGTTCGTAGCGTATTTATGCCGGCGTACCTACGATGCACTCCCTTGGTCGTATTTAGTTTTACCTTCTTACGCCCAGCAAACCCTACCCTATCTTTTCTGATTGCTCAATGCGTAGTTACGATGCTTAGCACGCCCATACTGTATGTTTTAAATGCCTCACCCTGCCCTCGGTGCGTAATTATGAATTTCGTATGGCAGACACGCCCCCTCGACTGTATTCATGAAGATGTTATGTTCAAGGCCCATACACTCAATTTCAGAGCGTAACATGAGCGTAACATCTGCCCCGCGCATGTGCAGTAAGTACAAATTAATGTTTTTACGCTTATGCCCAGCGTAAAAACGCACTTGAGCGTAGGTCTGGATCAGGCTCATGGACACTATGGTTTGATACATTGAAACACTCTGGTTTTATACATTGACACATTCTGATTTGATACGTTAACACACTGTTTGATATATAGGGAGTGTTTATTTAATGATCATGCAGATAATTTTTTTACATTTGGTTTATTAATTGCTGTTGGAGATATCGGCAGACTAATTTATTGGCATTTACCCTTATTACCTAATGTACTGTTTCCTAATATTGCTATTTCCGCACTGATGCCGCTTTTTATGTATCAATCATGATTGCAACTGTGGTCTTATAACCAATGAACAGGGTATTGTATCATTATTACTGTACAGATATTCTTTCCTAATTTAGTTTATTAACTGATTATTGAGACTTTCGGAGAGACTACTAATTTCTAGTTTACAGTCCTAGTGCACAGCCGCTTCTACAAGGGCCCTTTTAGTCTATACCTCCCTCCCCCTTTTCCCATTTTTATGACCTTTAAATATAGTAAGACGGCAAAAGCAGAACTTTCTATTGCTCAGAGGGAAAGAAGCTCTTTAACGCCAAGAAGAAAACTCTCAGCGGTGATCCAATTAACCTATTACAGTAAACTATTTAAAGTTCATCCAATCCAAGCCTGAAATCACTTTTGAAAAAGGGAATCACCCGAAACATGCCAAGTGTCAGCCTATCCAAACACTGCAGCTTCCTGATCAGCCATCCAGTACCAGCCTTCTTACCATCTTCTCTGCACGGACATCTAATAAAGCAGACGGGAGACTGTGTACTTTTACTTTTTTTTAACCCTGGGGCAGTCCCCCTTTTTAATATTAGATTATGTTACATCTGCACCTAAGGTTGCGGTTTATTTATTTATTTATGCATGTTTGTTGTATGTAATGCTTTTTTAATGGTTCAGTAAAGAAAAGTTTTAAATTGCATTTCTTTTATGTCCTTTTTCCATTTTATGAATCAGGGTCACATATACCACGAGGTTCTCCTTGCTGAGTCAATCATTGCAAACGTCCAGGACTCAGAAGAAACAGAATTAATTGGATGCTATGCCCATTCTTACTGTATACCGTATAATCTGTTATTATCTGTGTGTTTACATTGAAACCACTGACAGATTTCCAACACCCAGTGACTTCTTTTAAATATTCTCAAGCACAAAGAAATTCACAGAAATACTGAAGTTTGGACTGATAAGCATTAAGATGGAGCTTCTACTTGTAAACTTAACCCAGCCCTTTTGTATGAAGTGACAGTCTTTTTAAGTTTGAATGTGTCGTAATACATTCTTGTCAATTAGCACAGATAACCACTCAGGGTCAGAACCAGACTTGATAAAGTTAAGCTATCTCCATATGTCATGTACAGAAATAGCCTGAAATGATGTACTGCGCATGCGCAATACATAGAAACTCCATAGGGAAATGCAGCTATCCTCTGCTGTGTTCCACATGGAGTTCTCCGCATGGAGTGTGGGTCCCCGCTGTGAATGGCACTATTTCTATAGGGCTGTTCATTCCCACCCAGTTCCGAACTGGCTGGGATATTGATTGCTTATGTCTCGATGAGGCATAGCAATTGATCCCTGGAGCACTGCAAACTTTGCTCCGAAAGGTAAGCAACCCCACTCCCTAACCCTGAGTCCCCCCCTCCCCCTGTAACCTAACCCTAAGTCTTTACCCCCCCCTGCAG